>PVIH01008080.1:5729-94554 GCA_004025045.1 Sigmodon hispidus
CATTTTTTCTTAATGCTGAGTAGTATTCCATTGTGTAGATGTACCACAGTTTGTTAATCCATTCTTCAGTTGAGGGACATCTAGGTTGTTTCCAGGTTCTTGCTATTACAAATAATGCTGCTATGAACATAGTTGAGCTAATACCTTTGGAGTGTGAATGTGCCTCTTTAGGGTATACACCCAGAAGTGGTATTGCTGGATGCTTGGGGAGATTGATTCTCAATTTCTGAGAAACCGCCATATTGCATTCCAAAGTGGTTGAACAAGCTTACACTCCCACCAACAATGGAGGAGTGTTCCCCTTGCTCCGCATCCTCTCCAACATAGGCTGTCATCTGTGCCTTTTATCTTAGCCAATCTAACAGGAGTTAGGTGGTATCTCAAAGTTGTTTTGATTTGCATTTCTCTGATGGCTAAAGATGAAGAGCACTTTTTCAGGTGCCTTTCAGCCATTCATAGCTCCTCTGCTGACAATTCCCTTTTTAGATCTATACCCCATTTTTTGATAGGGTTATTCAAGGTTTTGGGCTCTAAATTCTTGAGCTCTTTATATACCTTAGAGATCAGTCCTCTATCACTTGTAGGGTTGGTGAAAATCTTTTCCCGTTCTGTAGGCTGCCATTTTGTCCTATTGACTGTGTCCTTGGCTTTGCAGAAGCTTCCTAGCTTCAGGAGATCTCATTTATTGATTGTTAGTCTTAGTGTCTGTGCCACTGGTGTTATATTTAGGAAGTGGTGGCCTGTGCCAATTTGTAGAAGTGTATTTCCCACTTTCTTTTCTATCAAGTTCAAAGTGGTTGGGGTTAAGTTGAGGTCTTTGATCCACTTGGATTTGAGTTTTGTGCAGGGTGACAGGCTTGGATCTATTTGCATTTTTCTACGCACTTCCATCCAGCTATGCCAACACCATTTTCTAAACATGTTTTGACCTAATAAGTGTATATAATGAATTTTGTCTTTTTCATTTCCATCTCTCTCTATCATCCCCCTCTCAACTTTTGTTCTGACCATCAAATTCCCTTCCTAGTTTTATACCCCTTTATTTGTTATTTATAAAGATTATTATAATTTCATGCATGAACATGCATTTAGGATCATTTACTGTCACATAGGTACCTTGTTGAATATAACATTGAAGTGTATAACACCCCTCCAGGAACCATTAACTGCATGCACTACCCCAGGGATGGATGAAGTTTCACATCATCAGCCTTGTTTTAAAGGTCATCTTTTATTGCCGGGTCCAAGAAATTCTCAGATTCCATCTAGACTGTCATGTCCAATGGGTTTTACTTACTCCCATGTACTCTTGATTGCCAGCTTACTTAATATCATGAAACAAATTTTTTTTTGCCCCTTGCTGTTCTCATGTATGTCAACAATGATGCTAAGAATGAAGATTGTTCTCACTAGGGGCTCAGTTGAGGTACATGAGTCAGCCCATGCTGAACAGACAAATAGCAAGGCTGAGCCAAAGGCAAGAAGGCCAGACCTATGATGCATTGTCTACTGGACAAGGCAGTCATGGGATAAGATAGCAAGAGTATGTTTCAAGAGAATGAAAGAACAGAAACCTAAACATGATGTGGATTGTTTTTCTGTATGTTGTGAATATTCTTTAATAAAGGAACTGTCTTGGCCTATGGCAGGCATCTTAGAAGTAAGCAGGGAAATCAGAGCATAGATGGGGAAGAAGGGCAGAGTCAGACAGAGACATGATCCAGCCATCCAAGAAGCAAGATGTAAAGAAGTAGGTAAGCCACAGGCCACATAGCAAGACAAATTAATAGAAATGGTTTGAGTTAAGACACGAGAGCTGTTTAGCAATATGTCTGAGCCATAGGCCAAGCAGCATGTAATTAATATAAGCATTTCAGTGTTTCTGTGGGACTGGCGGTCTGTGGGTTTTGATCATGGGCCAGACAGGTCAAAAACCTCTTATTACATAAACAGTAGAAAATAAGAATGAAAAGACAAGGCTGAGTCTTTAAAATGTGTGAATTGTCTCAACTTGGTGACATTCCTTGGCCATTGTTATTCCTTTTCCCTTCAGACTTACTGCCCCCTTTGGTTCTTCTCATCTATTAATATTGGTTGATATGAAACACAACATAGGGTATTATAGTGCTATAGTATAGGCTAAAGGTCTGCATGTAAGAAATTTGATAAGAGGCTTTGTCTACAATATAGGTACCAAGGTGTAGGTAATAAGATAGATGCTTTGAAGAGAGAATAAGTTCTATACTTGATGGGAATATGTGGTGAGCCTGGGGTCGAGTGGTATTTGATGGTAGAAGTGAAAAAAAGATGAGTAACAGAAGCTAGAACGATTTTCAGGCCACAGAGTGAACACAATAGAATAGAGGCCCTAAGCCTATCCATCTTGGATATTAACAGAGAGGTCATATCATTCAGTTAATACAGAAGAAAAACACAGTAACAGGAATCAACCTTTGAGTGCAGTGACTGGATGACTAGGCAGATGTTAAGCTCACTAGAAACAAGGAGGGTGATGGCCTAGCAAAGGAGTGAAATATCCAAGGAAAACACTTTAGTTCAGAATAAGGAATAAATACTTGGGCCATGGCAGGATATAGTTGAGATGGAGATTTTTGAGTTAGTTGCACAGTGGATGAAGTTCACTAAAAGCAAACTTAAAGGGTCAATGGAAGAAAAAGATGAGACAGAATACACATGTGGTGATAACAGTCAGTAATGTGCCTAAGATCTGCAGGGTCAGAGAGAGGGGACACGGGTTAGGATTTTGTGCAGATTTGGTATGGCACAAACTACCCATTTACCTGGTGGTGGGTTTCTATGGATGAGGGGACTCATGGGAAAGGTAGCAGTGGATAGCAGGAGACACTTAGAAGCTTTTTCTATGTAGAAAGACTTTGTTTTTAGAGGGGTATGGTTATGATTAACAGAGAAGGTTATGATAGTCGAGAAGGTTATGAATCAGGGAAGGGGGAGGGGAAAGAGAGAAGAAAAGAAGAAAGAAACACTCAAAAGAAAAAAGGCAAGAGAGATTCAGAGGCGGGAATCCTTCTTTAAATGAGGCTTGACATCAAAGCTTGGAGGAGGCTGTGGCTTCAGAGACAAACAACAAAGACACAAAGGACATGGTGGGCTTCACTTGTGTGGTCTTCCATCACTGGCTCTGTTATCACTCCTCAAACTTACTCTTAGTGCATCAGACTCTATGAGGAAGCACAAAAGAAATCAAGTTGTTGTCTCCCAAATATGACTTGTACTGTTGATAAGTATTTCAGTTAGCATTTCTATTTCTGTGAAGAGACACCATGACCACAGCAACTCTTATAAAGGAAAGCATTTAATGCGGTGACTTACATTTCTAGAGGTTTAGTCCACTATCAGCATGGTAAGACATAGTGGCATGCAGGCAGACACGGTGCTTGAAAAGGGGCTGAGATTCCTGCATCTTGGCCTACAGACAACAGGAAGTGGTCTGAGTCACTGTGAGTATAGCTTGAGCATAGAAGACCTCAAAGCCCACCCACATAATGACATACTTCCTCCAACAAGGCCACAACTTCTAATAGTGCTACTCCCTTTGGGGAGCATTCTCTTTCAATCCATCACACTGGGGCTGTCACAGATGTTAGTACCTGGGATAACGAAAAGAGAGGCGGTTCATGCCAATGTTGCTAGAGCTGACGTTCACCAAGTTTCACCAAGTGACACCAAAGTATATGAACATCATCAAGGGGAGTCCTGTTGCTGAAGCCAGATATTTGTTCAACAAAATGACCAAAATAGAGCCTGAAGGAGGGAGAGAATTAAAAACACAAGCTGGCTGGGTTTGGCACACACCTTATTATCTTGCCACATGTGGCCCTCATCAGCTCTATCTTGGAATAGAAGTGAAGTGGAAGAAGAGGCTTGGTCTTGAATGGCAGTCAATTTACATAGCTAGGAGACAGAGGGGCTTGACAGCACAGTGAAACCTCTAGTGTGGGTGAGGATGACTGGACTCCACCAGGCAGAGCTGATGGATGACAAAGCAAGGTACTTACTAAACTAAAACAGTTCTCATTGGGGGCTGTGCTGAGCAATGTCCAGGGCTACATTTGTAATAGTAGAGTGTCTTGGTCTTGTTAAGATTTTGCTAAGTGTTATTACTCTCTTTTATCAAAAGAGATGTGAATAGAGCTCTTAGAATATGTCTGGGGACAGCTAGAGGTGGTTGCACAGCATATAATGTTCCCTCCATGAATCCTGAAGTCTTCCCTCCCACCAGAAACACACTATACACAACACATATCCTTCACACACTCTAATTATTATTTCTTGAGTCTCTTTAGAAACTGCTAGCTACAGTCTGGCTCTGCTTGCAAAGACCCCGGGGGCCTAAATACCTATCCCATCTCTATACTGCATCCAGAAGGAACTACTCCTAGGGACCATGGAAGGTGGAAAGCCATCTGCTTCAGCAGTGTGACTCAGCTTCTCCTAGAGCTTTTCAAATTGCAAAGGGAACACAGCATCAGAGTGGCTGTTTTTGCTCTGCACATTGACTAGAGCCCACATATGGCAGAGCATGTAGAACGTAACTTGTCAGAAGGGTATTGCCTCACCACCCCTGAGGTCGCCACCCAGAAGTAGGTTCCTTATCAGAACAAGCTTAGACAAACATTTTAATTTTCCTGTCTCACCATCGTCTGGTCTTTTTATCAAATACGCTCTTGGAGGGTTAAATAAGTAAATATAAGAACAACCATTTGTAGTTAGAGGCCAAGGTACAAGCCAATGTCTGTCTAGCTATTCATCCTCGTTGTGTTTGTCATTTCCCGTGTGTGTTAAGGTTACAGCCTGCACTTTCCACCAATCATACTCATTATTTAAATGAGACAAATGAGCTGTTGTCAGGGAATGTGATCTGAGTGACTTTATTATTCTGACCTAGTATAAATGTCATGACCTGTCTTGGGTTTCCAGTGGCAAGAGAAAGAGGCAGGCTGTCGAGGTGACGGCGGCCTCTCCATAAATCAAGAGTCCCAGACGTTATGATAACTTTTATTAAAGAGCAAATGGATTTCTTGACATTAGGCTTTTATACATCCAGTTGGTGAAGTAAATGGAACTGCTTTTCCCCAAAGAGATGAAACTGATTTGGCTCCTGTGAGGGGAGGAAAGAAATGCTTCTCAATTGACTGAACTTGGCTGGCATCTGTTATGCATATGTAATGACTGAGATCATAACAAACACTGAGGGTGGAGGAGAGCGGCTGTTGTGCATGACTTTTGTAAAAGATGATATGGCCAGTGATTGCTGACATGGGGGTCGGGTCAGCAATACATACAAATGGTAACATTTAAAAGCAGACTATTTTACTTCAAACCCCTATTAATACATTTTATAACATAAAGATGTGAAGCTAATTAAGGGACAGAGTTGTGATAGATGGTGTTTGCAATCTGCTGTGAATGTCCTCCACCCACAAACCCCCAGCCTTCCATTATGCACAAGGTGTGTGGTAGCTTTTCCTGAGCTATGATGTTTTCTTTGTCATTTTCCTTGAGTTGTAAGAAATGGCTCATATCTCCAAATATAGACATTATAAAAGCCTAAAATAACCCATCTGTGTTGTTACAAAAAAGTAAATGTCATCAATGAGAAATCAGAAGCTAAACATCTAATGAATAGAGTAAAAAATATATTTAAAAAGTTATAAAGTATCTACATAATATTAGAATTATTTTCTAATTACAGAAAGAAATATCAAAAATTTGATTTTATTACTATATAGAGATAAATGTGTTATTTTGTTTTTAGCTTGATTGGGATGAAATTTTACTTTTATGCTTCTGTAAGGCTCTCCAAAGACAGGTCTTTTATTTTAATCAATATAATACTAAATCACTCATGAAAAGGTCACTCAGCTGTTTTCACATTTCTAATACCAAGGGAGAGAGGACATATCAGAAGATATTACTAACGGCAAGAAAGCTTAGGCTTTTCCAGAAGTACAAGGTAAAGACATCCAGGGAAAATGGTATCAAAATCAAGTCTAAAGGTTTTCTCCTGTGAAGAGGCTGTGAGGTGGTGAATATGTGTAGCATACTGCTTTGTTCTGAGATGACAGAAAGTCCCTCTCGGCAGATATGAGCAAGAACTCAGGACACAGGATCTTCTGAGTCATAGTCTGATACTTGACATTTCATACTGAAACTGAAGTTATAAGACTTGCCTCAATACACAGACACAGAGCACAACTTCTGCTCAGGCTACTGGGGTTTTACATACTGTGCCTTCCTTTCTGGTGTCTTGTGTTGGCCACACCTTGAACTGGCCACAGAATCTGCCTCTAGTAGGAGCATGGGGGACACTATATACTCTCAGGGTATACTAGGGAATTTGAAACACACAAGACTTTTGCAGAGATGTGATTCCTTTGGGAGAGCTTTGGAAATAAAAATCCTCATGAACACATCTAGAATGTTCCATTCTATCCAAAGTAATAGTTATATATATAAAGTTGTCTTCTGCTTTTGGATCTGAGTTCCCTGGACATTCACAAGTGATCAGCCTGTTGGGAGTTTCTGTTGTCATCTGTAGAGTTTTCTAAGCCCAAACCTTAGAGTGAGTAGAATATGGATAGGTTTAAAAAGCATGATAATGCAGTCAGTCATGTTCTACTAGGCTACCATGCAGATTGGTACAAGAGAAGTATATGTCTTTCTACTGAATTTTTTAAGTTACATATAGAACCTTAGTAGTTGAAAGTCTGTGCTTCTCATGCTTCACCATGGAGTACTGTACACTATGCTCTTTCTACTGAGCCCTTGCCTGTTGGTCACTGATTTCCCCATCAACCATGCAGCACCATACACTGTGTCCTCTCTGCACCTCTGATATACACTCTATCTATGTTACTCCCAAAGAGCTCACTATCAACTGGGAACCAAATATTCAAATGTCTGAAACTGTGGGGGACATTGCAAGTAAACTACCACACTCACTGACATCGAAAGCCCCAAGTGTGCATACACCCATGTTTCTTGTTCAAATGAGATTTGTCAATAAATCAGAACCTAAACAGTAAAAATTTATGAACTATGACTGGCACCTTGCCCTTTGAGATGGGAGCCAACAGCAGGAAACAGTCCAACTTAATATGGCGGTAGAAACTTGTCATTGCTGTGACTGGAGGTAGCTAGGGACTCTGCAATTGTTTCAAGGGACTGAGGTCCTCAGGTCCTCAGGGCACAGGCATTGCTTTACCATCCTGATGGTCATTCTCTTTCTCTTTTGCTCTTCTATCATGCAATACAGTCTGACCTCGGTTTTCCATCTCTTCACTTCTTCTTGCTTCTTTTTCCCACACCTCCTGTCCCCATCAGCTTCTCCTCCACGTCCCTTCAGAAATGAGCAGGCCTCCCAGGGAGGGCAAAGGAGCATGAAGTGACAAGACAATCCATTAGGAGGAGAAGGGACTCAAGAGCATATGAGAACATCAGAGACACCCCTACTTCCACAGAAAGCATGGAGCTTGCTAGGCCCTCTGGATGCATCCAGAGGGCCTAGCAAGCTCCATGCTTTCTGTTTCAATCTGTGAGCCCTACTGAGACCTGCTTAGTTGATTCTGTGGCTCATGCTCTTCTGGTGTACTCAAACCACCTGGTCCTTTAATGAATCGTCCCTCTTTTCTGTGCTCTTCCCCCAGCTCTTCAAGAAAGGACCTAGTGGAGGTGACGAACTCCAATTTGGGTTCTCTCTTTCTCCACCTAATATTTCTTTAAGGAAGTGTTTGGAAACACAACTCTCCACAAAAGTGATTGTGTGCATGTGTGAGAGTGGTAAGTTTGGGAAGATTTGCTGTATTTAGTAAATGTCCTAGTCCTCAGTCCTTCCAGGGTTTCAATGGGCAAGAAGAGATGGTTAGAGCTACTCTTACAGAGTGAGGCAGGGAAGGAGTGTGTCATGGCCACGGAGAAGGAATGGAGAAAGTGTCAGAGCAGAAGAGGTAGAGAACCTCCAGAAGCACGAGAAAAGGAGAAAGGTGTTGACAAAGGAAGAATGGGTGAGCCTCATCTCAGCAAGATAGGGCTGCGATACAGAGAATTTTTTTTAAAGTGTCTTTTGAACAGACTGAGTTAATTTTTGCATGTGGAACAAGACCACCATCTGGTCCGTGGTGATACGTTATATATTTAATAAAACCAGTCAGAGAAGAGATCTACGACAGTCAATCCAGGAGGATCAGAGAGTGGTAACTCACATCTTTAATCCTAGCACGGGAAAGACCAGAAGTGGTGACCTACACCTGTAATCCCAGCAGATCTGAGTTTGAGGCCATCTAGGTTTACAGAGGGAGTTCCAGGCTCCCAAGCAGGCACTGGTGATGCCTTTCCTTCAATCGCCTAACTCCAGAGACAGAGATCTTCCTGTGTTTCTGTGAATTAAAAGCTAACTACCAAACAGTAGTAGCCTACACCTTTAATCTTAACCTGAATGTGATACAACTAGGCGAAGAAAGTATTTAAGGCAGGTGTAGGAAGACAGATGAGGTGACAAGGAGTGAAGTAAGTTGAAAGACAGCTGGGTGAGATTTGCTGTGGTGTTTCTCTCTTTGATAGTTCAACCTGTGCCCGATATCTGGCTCTGAGTTTCTTTTAATACAACCCGAATTTGTGCAACACTTGTCTATAGTTTCACTCTCCCACGGTCACTGCTACTCTCTGTTCTCAGTTCACGAGTTCAGCTGAACTCAAGGCACTAGAAGAAGCAAATCACATTTACCACCTTCTCAGAGCTCTCACAGAACCTTCTTTGCTGTCACTCACAAGACGAAAACTCTGAGGTGGCTCAACTGTAAAAAACTGGGAAACTCCTCCACTTCCTGACCCAGGTGGAACCAGGCTCATGAGCAGCAAAGCAAAACATACTAGAATCAGGCAGCTGACTGGTGTTATCTTGAATAAAACCGGAAGGTTCCTGTCTGATTTGATGGGCAAGGTGCCTGTGATGGCTGATTAGGGTTGCTCTAAACAAAAACAGTCTGAGTGAAATAACCCACTAGGTGAGTATCATCCTACGGTCATGCTGAGTATCCCAGAGCAGTGCTCCAGTCAGGCCTTTAAGATGGTTAAGATGGATTTTGCCTTTCCACACTCCCTTCAAATTTTTTACTTTTTTTTTTTTTTCAGAGAAAAACCTGTCACAAGAATACTAGAACACTTAGACAAATTTCAGGCTGTAATTTATGGAATGTTGCATACCATTTAGCCAGCAGATCTCTGCTGTTCCATTATAAATGTCAAGACTTCCACTACACTCTGCAATCGTGTAGGAAAGAAATTTTAAAACATAAATTATGAGCTCCCTTAAAATATATAACCCTGTACAGGCAGTCTAGCTTTAGCAGGTTGTCATGATCTTTCACGTAAATATGAGCCTAATGTCTTTTTAAAGCACTATTTTGTCTTCACAGCTGACGGAGACATCTCTAAAAGAAGTCAATTTTTAATATTATATTTAGGAAACAGTGAAAATGACTTTCAGTTCACAGTCTGGGGATGATCTTTGGTGTTCCTACCTAAGATTGGCAGTATGGAAATTATGCTGATTGTCATCTGACCAAGATAGAGCAATAACCCAAGGTCAAAGGGACAGACACCTTTTGCTACCCCTGCAGTAGAGCCTCTGTAGAGAGCCAGCATCTCTTGTAACTGTGCAACTCAGACACCCCTCTGTCCTGTCACTGGTAATTTAATACCCTTATACATGGAGGACCCAGAATTCCATGTAGCTTTGTTCCACAGCTGTCAAGGACCTTAACTGAAGTGCTCATGTGAAGTTAACAAGTGATGAGGAAATCCAGAGATAAACGGATAAACTGTCCTTCCTTTTCTCAAAGGGAAAAGCTTCCCAAGGCATTTTATTAAGTGAGAAGTGTTTTACTGATTATAGAGTCCCCAAAGCAAAATATAGTAGTAGACAAGTTTTCTTGGTGCACTCAAGGGCCACACAGATGTCACAAATGTGATGAAGAAGTCCATGCATCATCTTCCCAGGACTCCAGTGCATGTATACTGTTATCCAAAGGCTGTCCCCCACATTCTCTTTAAGATACAGCTTCAGCTGACATTGGATCCTGGAACCAGGACTAGGAAGGCAGATACCAAAAGATGTGGGGTGACCTGAGTGACCAAAATAAAATGTGAGTGCCCTCTCACCTCCAAGGATTTGCAGGATCTTCAAGACCTAGCGGTGACCATTAAAGTGGGCAGCCTTGAGGAGGTTCCCAAAAAGTCCTTGGCCTCTGCTTAGCATACTATAGTCATGATGCCTCTGCCCTAGCAGGAGTTGTTGGAACAAAGGAAACTCAAGTAGCAAAGGGAGATAATTTTAGAGTAATTTCCTCTTCCTCAGGCACCACCTTTCTGTTCTCAGTTAACCAGAAAAGAGTCAAATGTAATGTAGACTTCCCAAGAGGAGGGCATACATTGAGCGTCTCTGAGGACCTTTAGATTTTGTTTCCTTCCTTTTTGTCATTTTTACTATTATCTCTCTGATAACTAAGATCTTTATAACTTTGCCCATCCTGTGATGGCTCTTCTTGCCTCTTCTCAGTCTGCAGCCATTTGTCCTGCTTCACTGCTTTGCAATTCATAGTCTAATAGAATCTCTGTTCACAGGTCTTTTTGGGGTAGGGATCTGATGCTGCTTTTGAGTCTGCTGTGTAGCTTCTTTTGACGCAGCTGCCTTCCTTCCAGGCTGTAACAATCTCACTTCAAACTAGCCAGGAACTTTCACATTTGGAATTTTATGCTGCATTGTCTTGGAGTACATGAACTGAGGCTTTTGTCAGCGAATTTGTTTATAATCTCTGAAGAATGCTTCTCACTGTACAACAACCAAATGTGAAGAAAGAATAAGATATCACTGACCAAAGCTATAAGGTAGATGGTGAATCTCAGGAGCTCTGGATGCCCAATGTGGATGCCATGTAGTCACAGCTGCTTGATATCCTCCACAGGAATGAGGAAGGATGTGTTCTGATACCAGAACAAGGAACAAAAATGAGTGAAGTTTTTAATAAATCTTGACTCCTTTCCAATCATTCTACCCTGCAGCCAAAAGCAGATTCCAGAGGTTTGCAGGCTGGGGAATGTGAAGATTCAGGTCACAAGCAGGACTATGAGCTAAAAGTGTCTAAAGTCCTGAAGAAGTGGAAGAATAAAGACCTGCTCTCCACTGTGTGCTGGGAGTCTCTATTCTGGCTTTCAAGGTGGGGGACAGCTTTGCTCCCCAAATTGTTTCTGAGTTGGCAAGCATTTTTGCAAGCTGAAACTGGCATGATAAAGTGCAGGTCTTTCACCAGAAAGAATGCTTGCTGCTCACGATGCCACCATCCCCTAGAGGCACAGAGCAAGAAAATAAGCACATCAGTTGTCGTTATGACAGGATAAAAATGGAACCATCATATTTCAATAACACAATGCGATCAACAGCCCCATCCATGATGAGTTATGGACTCTGCTCGCACTCCGACGACAAGTTAATATTCTCTCCCCAGGATAATTAGAGTAAAGTTCAATTACTGACCCTAGATTGCCATGTGGGCCACACCATGGGTTCTGACACAGCGTTTTCTGCATTTATCTTTTCACCTAACATGCTAAATCTGCATCGCAGGGGTGATTAATCTTGCTGAGCTTCCCCAAGCTTGTACTATTCTTCTTGCATGGCCTGGCAGGTCCCTGGAGTCCCCTTGAGCACTGTGTGAGCAGGCCTATTACACAATGTTTCTATGCCAACTTATGTCCTTCTTTGTATGGGTTATTGTGGCTATTTGCAAAGTTGGGTCAAATACAACTTCCCATATTGTTTATGTTTTGCCAAGCACAGTCATGCCTGACTACCTGCTACCTGTGTTTTGTGTATTGTGCTCACACACAAAATCAGAAGCCCCTTGTGTCCATGAGGTATGATAAGGGAGAGCCACTTATTAATCTTTAGGAATCTTACCTCCTGGATGTCTAGCCTCTTTGTTGCTCACGATTACTTTTTCCTCTTGGAAAAGCACAAAGACCTTTACATACCTTGGTATTGTGTGTATGTAAATGTGTGTGTTTATGTGTGTATGTGTGTGATGTGTGTGTGTGTATGTGTGTGATGTGTGTGTGTGTGTGTGTTTCATTCATTTTTTCTGATGAAGACAGAGGGAGGGAACTAGGACTAGGAACTAGTAGGGTATTCCATCAGTGAAGTCCCTTCAAACAGAAGATCAAGCCAAGCATTTATTTCAATTTGGGATTTATAAGATCTAAATAAAAAAAAAACAGTGAAATATTTGTTTTGTTGCTTACAAAATTCATATTTCCTGTAGAGACCTGATATATAAAATACCAGGACTTTATTTCTGTGTTTGAGAGGATTTTGGGGATTCTGACTCACCAGAGTGTAGAAGTACAGTGGCATGGGAGCAGAGAGGTATCTTCACAGTCTTCAGACCCTACATTGGCACCTGAGATCCCGGAAGCTTAGGTCAGGACTTTTCAGTGCTGATGGCATCACTTTGTGAATGTTTCCACTACAATGTCACAGTCTTAAAGTAATAATTGACCCATTGGTTTCATTGGTTTGCTATGTACATATGACCTGTGTGATCTACTGGTGGAAGGTCTGAGTTTTAAACAGAATTATGTGGTTTACAGCTACAAATGTGGGGGAACTCAACTCGGACATTTTGCCTTCTCATAAAGCTAATGTGAGAAGCTGCCTGGAAAACCAGGATGTGGCTCTTCTTGCTGATCTGGATGAGTTTAGGTTTGAACATTTGACCCTGTCTTAATTTAGTTTCTATATAACTGTAATTAAATTCTACAATAAAAAACAACTTGAGGATGGAAGTGTTTATTTCGCTTATGGGTTATTTTCCATCATCAGGAGAAACCAACATAGGAACCAGTAGGCAGGCACTGAAGCCAACTCCATGGAACAATGCTTAATGACTTCTTCCCCAAGACTTGCTCATCTTACTATTTTGTATGACTCTGGACCAACTGCCTAAGGCTGCTGCCTCTCATAAAAGACTGGCCCTTTCAAATCAACAATCATATCAATCAAGAAAATGACCCAAAGACATACTCACTATTTCAGTAGAGCATCTTCTTAACTGATGTTACCTCTTTTCAGATGGCTTTATTTGTATCAAGTAGACATAACACTACCCAGAATAGACCCCATGTTTCAAGTTCCTCATCTATAAAAGTACTTTACCTACTTTCTATTCTCTCAGTCTGAGGTTCAGTGAGTCTCTTCCCAGAAACAGGCCTGTCCCATAGCAAATGCTTAGCTATCCCAGGCAAGAAGTTTTTCTGTATTAATTTCTTCTGGGACCCCTGTCCTTCTCAGCCCATTGCTCTCTAGTCTTTCCACCTCATAAACATAGGTACTTGAGCTTAATTATTAAATAAACACTAATGGGCTAGTTGTCAAATGTTATTCCAGAAAGGGCTGCACATGTCCAAACTTGTTTTGAAGTCAGATATTTTTATCCTTATTATTGAGGTTTTAAAATAGTCATTCAACAATGGGAGGTGGTGGTGTACACCTTAAATTGCAGCACTCAGAAGGCAGTTGGATCTCAGAATTCAAGGTCAAGAGGGTACACACACACACACACACAGATACACACACACACCACAGAGTCATTCAAGGACTAGAGGGAAGGCTTAGTCATTAAGAACAGGTACTAATTTTGTAAAGGGCCCAAGTTTACTTTAGAACACTCACATTGGGTGGCTGTCAACTGTCTACAACTCCAGCTCCAGGGTACCAATCCCTTCTTCTGACTACCGTGGACACCTGCACCGTGTGTTCGCATCCACAGAGGAAAGGAAATAAATACAACTAAAATAATAAGTAATAAATACCGATCATTCATTGTTATGGTCATACAAAAATATTATAGTGAAGTTGCATTTAAGATTTGGGAATTGCTATCTCTATAGAATTCATGAGACAGATTCTTCTCATTGGCCTCCCTAGCTAGATTCCTGCTTCAGCACAAAATTGCAGGTTAGATTCAGAGTACAGAAGATTACTTTCCACAGAAATAGATACTAGTGTGGTAGATGTAAGAGACTAAGGTCAAATTAGGGTAGAAAAGGTGAATTGGAACAGGGATGTTTTGTCTCATGCCTGAAAGACAGGGCCTATGTATTTCTCTCTATAGAAGAGGGAAGACTGAGAAGACTGCATGCTCACACTTCTTCTGCTCTTTGTCTCTCACAGCAGCACAGCAGAAACAGAGACGATGGCCCAGATCCTATTTTTTAAAATGAACTGGCCTCTTTTATGAAGGCTTAAATAAAGCTTTGGCAAACTGATTTTGTTCCTGTGTGTCAAGGGCCTGGCCTAGTGTGAATCAAATCCTAAGAGATGGCAGTGATGCACATGAAATCCATCACTGACCACAGCCTTGAGGATGCTGCAATCTGCTCACCAGCTGGCCAGGCTCGGAGCCTCTGTCAACCCAGCACAGGTCCTCAAACCCTTCTCAGAAATGCTTTCCAGGATCAATTGTCCATATCAGAAGCCAGCTTTTGCTTTAGATGCAAATGAACTAAGTGGGGGAATGTTTGTGTCTAACTCTTCCTGGAAGCAGGGTTAAAAACAGGCCGCTCTTAAAGCTCTCCCTTGGGAATCTTTTGTTTGAAAATTACACTGGGAATCAAACGCTTTTGACGTGGATAGGATAAAAGACCTTAGTAAGCACATCGCGCACTGCAGGTGAAATGCTGTAAGTGCTGATGACAGAGGTAACAGATGAGTGAAGGCAAAGAATCTTTCCAACTTGAGGGGAAAAAAATTGCCTGCTTCTCTTGACATAAGCCTGGGAGAGCTTATGCAAGGAAAAGGCAGGATGTGTGTCTCAGCCTCCAGAACTTCTGCATAAGAATGAGCTGGCCCCTCAAGCTGCCCCTCCACAGGGTCTTCCTTTCCATTTGTCTTCCAATCATCAGACAAAATGAGAGCCTCATGGGTTGCCTTCTCCTTTATAGAACCATGAGCTCCCTCCCCCTAATCTCCTGTTACTCAGCAAGATTTGAGCTGAGTTCCCCTCCTGCTTCATTCTCAGGAACACACACAATTGGACTTTTCCTTCATGAAACCCTTTGTCCAGGTGCAAGCCTGCTGCTACTTTGAGCAAAAATGCAAACTTTTTTTTTTTTTTCTTTCTGGCTTTGTGAAGAATAACATCTGGTTTCATTCTAAAACTATACTCATTCCATCCCATAAACTCTCCTTGGGGTTTGCTTCAGCTGTACTTGAGTTTTCGCTCAGCACATTTCCTTTCTGAATCAATAATGTAATATTTGTACTTTTTAAACATGAAACAGAGAACTTTTTCTTTTTGCTCACATGATCTTGTGTTTTACCCTGGCAACCAGGCCAGCTGAGTAACAGATCTGAATGTCTTAAATGTAAAAAAGATCTTCCTGGGAGAGTAGGGAGGCTTACTCCATCTCTGGCTGACCCTTAAGGTGGGTTCAATCCCTGTATGTGTGTTACTGTGACTTTGTCAGTATTACTAAACCACAGGTACTCTCAAGCAAGCAGCCGTGGAGTCTACTGTGAATTGGGTAAAGGGAGAAGAGAATCTCAGCTATAGTTGCGGGCAATTTTTTCAGTGTTGACCTAACATAGATAAGATCTATTTGTTACCAATGAACCATTCAAAACTAAGGAGGAGAAGAGAAAGAAAAGAGAGAAAAAAGAAAAGCAGAATAAAATAAATAAAGGATGATGGATGACAGCAAAGGTTGAGGATTTGAAGGTAATCAGTGAAGTTCCAGGGGATCTTCTGAAGAAAGAGGCCTTCTCTAGATGATTATATATATATGTGTGTAGCCATTATAGATAACCTAAAAGTCCCAACTGCACTACAATGGTCTGCAATATTCTTCTTTCTTGGACTGCAACTGGTTTCTCTTTCTCTCTTTTACTCTGACCATCTATTAGCTTAGTCACTGAAAAGAGTAAGCTTAGCTCAAAAAACCCCATTTTGTATTCTAATAGCCATTTTGTATTATAAAAGTAAAATAAAGTTCAGTTTCACATTCCTGGCAGGGGCTTGCCCAGTTCCAAGAAAAAATAAGCTAAGCACTATCTAAGGACACCTGGATGTAACGTAATAAAATGGCCACCCCACCCAGGTGGGGTCCAGGAATGTTAAGCTATTAAAAAGTCCCTAAGCATGAGCCAATCAGCAGCACACTTGCACCCTTTTCCCAAAGTAACCCATGCCTTGTGGTTTTTTGCCTTTAAAAAGTTGGAATAATTTAGTGTTCTCAGCTCTTCCTTGCCTCAATACATTGAGTACAGAGAACAAGCTCCCTGCCTGGCTTGTATTGCACTGACAATAAACCTTGCTGTTGCATTCCAGACATCTCTATCACTGATAGTCTCTCTGGGGGGTCGAGCTTTGGGCAAAACATTCGTCAGCTATAGACAGAGGTAACCCTGGAAGCCACATTTAAGCACAGTAAATATGTGGAGCTGTATCAGGGAAAGTATGGACACCTAACCCCAACACACAAATCACCTGGTGGGATTCAGCATAGAAAACACAGCCATAGAATTTAACCCTCAGAATTCTCATAGAAGCTGGGCTCACAGTTACTTAAAGCAGGATTTCTTACCATCTCCCCAACACTCTTCGACACACCTGGCTATCCCTCTTGTCTTCAGAATCTCATCCCAGAGTAGATTCTCACTCATGGAAGAAGTCTGTTCCGAAAACTTTCTTTAACTATTCTCCTTTATTTTTTTTCTTTGATCTGGGTTATCTGAGACAGGCCTTTAATAGATAGCTCTGGCTAGGCCTGAGCTCATGACAATTTTCAAATTTCTGCCTCCTAGATACTGGGATTCCAGGTATGCACCAGAATATCTGACCTTTAACAAGTCATATTAAATTTTTTGTGTCTTCCAGTAAATGCAAGGTAATTGAAGAAAAGCAAAGCCAACAAAAGTAAACACTAGTAGAATTAACAAAAAATCAGGGTTTAATTTTTTAACTAAGGTCTTTTAAAATCCCAGTTTTTATCTTAATGTTGTAAAAAGTGGAATATGGTTGTAGAAATTTTGAAAAAAATCTAAAAATATAGATCTTATGCTAATCTTTAAAATCATTTTACACAATTACAAAAATATTCACAGATTAACCATCTCATGATATACTTGAGAAGGTAAGTGGAAATTCCAAGATGGTGGTTTCTAGGGATCTAGGCAGAAGGTAGGAGCAAGGGTTAAATTAAAAATTTAAATGTAAACAAGTTATGCCCATGTTAGTAACAGGACTAATTTTACAGTGATGAAAAATATGAACAAGGAAGGATCTGATAACATAATGTGTGTCCATGTAGCCTTGGGGAAGAAAATTCTAACACAGGATGGCAAATCTGAATTACTCTACCTAAGGATGTGACACTTACAGAAGAAACACTTAGTGACATGCTGACATGGGATCTCCGAATACTCAGATTCATGAAGACTCAATGTGTTAGGGTTGAGACAAACAAAGATTTTGAGGTTTTCAAGATAAACACTGAGGAAGAAGAGTCTGAAAAAAAGAGCCAAGAGAACAAAAGTTAGCTGGAAGATTGTGTGTTCTATTAATATCAGAGGTAATACCCATAAAGGCTCATCAGCATGGCTCCTTAAACATAACCTGAATAAGGACATCAACAATAGACATATGGAAATGAAACAGGGGAAAGCCCAGGATGACCTTCTGTATGGAAGTGAACATCATTTGATTATCTAATACTAGAGGATCAGCCCTGATAACATACAACAAATAACACTGATGGACTGAGTTATATTTAAATACTTAATATATATATATGTACAATGATATATATGCATGTATATATATATATGATATACATATATACCAACAAATTTTTAAAAATATGACTTTGAAAGAGAACAAGAAGTATGTGGGATGATTTGATCATGGGAAAGGAAAGTGGAAATGATGTAGTCATAATCTAAGAAATAAAAAATTTAAAAGATGAAACATTATAGCGATGTTTGGGTAGCTATGTGAGCATGTGTGACACTCAGAAAATATGCACTTAAAATGATGATGATAAAAAATGAAATATGTTTTTCATAATAAAAATAAGAACATAAAGTAAATATAGTGAATTACTAAGATGCATGATCTCGAGGTGGGGGTAAGCTATGACATATTAATTTCCCTGATTCATCATTTGTTAGAGAGGAGCAAACAGAATCCAGAGAAGATTAGAGTGCAGGAATAAAAATCAGTTCTTCCTGCCCATGCCCTTTCTTCTTTTCTGGAGAGTCCCTGGGTCATACCCATGGTTCTAGAGCTTCCTGAACAGTGTCTTGAATCCATGTATCTATTTGGCCCTCTCTTTGCTCCTCACATAGGATAATTTCTTGCTCTATCTTTTTTTCCTAATGTATGAAAACCAACAACACACAGAAGGAGCTTTCAAGAAATATTTGCTGTCTGACTTAATAAACAAATAAATAGATTATCCAAACTAACATTCCAATCTGTGAAGATTGGCTAGAGCTCCTTCTGAAAAAGAGATAAATCGCAGGATTTATTTCCTGAAGCCTGTAAGTATTTTAAGTTTGTTTTTCTTAGTTTTTTCCAAATCCAGATCTAGACGGGGAGTGCCAACGCTGCCTTCAGGATGTACTGTTATCAGACCTGAGTATGGTGCTATGAGGCATATTGAGTGGGACCTTTCTCCTCTCTTCTCCTGGGGCCTTCATGTACCTTTCAATGTGTTTTCCCAGGAGATGCCCTACAGATGTCAGGAGGCGCTAGATTGCTGTGGTAAGCTCTGAGAATGAAGTAGCTGTTGGTTTCACTGTGTAGGTATTGGCACAATGGAATGGTTCTTCACCCACTAGAAGCTGCATTGGTGGGAATGGTTTACAGTTTGATTTTCCTGTATGGGGGACTCTGTCACTCTTTGGTGGTTTGAGATGGCTTGCTGAGATTGTACACTGTCTGTTCCAAATCCATGGTTTCTGCTTTCTTGTGAGTCCTCAGATGGATCTAGTCCTCTGTCTCTATTGAGCTATGGGAAAGATGCAACTGAATCTAACTGCTTTCCAGACCCATGATCGGTCTCCCATGACACGCTACCACCTTTATGTAATATGGAGTGAGTAGTCTTCTCTTTTCCCAGCACATGAACTTGAGCTTCACTGTACAACTCTGCATTTTCTTTAGACACAATCAAGCTATCAGACTTAAAAATGCAAATTACATTCAAGCATCCAAACCAACATGGACTAAGGAGGATCAGGATAATCAGGTAAGACTGACAGACTTCTACCCAAGAGTGAATGCTATGGGCTTAGAGAGAGAACAAAGTAATCACAATTAGAAAAGATGGCAGACATAATAAAAAATATCTTCAGAGATGTGGCCAACTGAAGGTTCAAATCCTTGCTTAGCCCCAAGCCTCCTTGTTCTCAGAATCTAGCTGTACTGTTGTCTATACATGCTTTGAAAATAAAACACGGACACCAGGACCAGAGAGTCCTGAGGATTTAAAGAGGCTTTGAGACAGGTAGGGGGTCCATCAGCCTTCACTAGTACAGACATGGAGCCTTAAAGTCTCATTCCTTTTTTTTTTTTACACAACTGTCCATTCAGTTTTCAAGTCTGAATGAGATTCTGCCTTATTTCAGGATATGGGGGTAGAGAGAGAATGTCTCAGAAGCAAACAGGAAAGATTAGACCTCTCTCTCTCTCTCTCTCTCTCTCTCTCTCTCTCTCACACACACACACACACACACACACACACACACACAATCTGCTGGTGTAATTCCCAGAAAGAATTTAGAGCCTGAAGAGGTTTATAGAGTTGGCTGAATTTCGAGTAAACATCTCCAAAATGTTGGGAATGTTTCCAAACTGAGATGAAATTTGAGGTCCACCCATTTTACTAGTCATTAAGATAAAGAGAAATCCTTGTTGCAATTGGATTACATAATTGGTATTCCTGCCATTGTGGAAATGATCTACCCACAGATTCTACCCTGTCTTCTCCCAGTCTAGCTGCTGGCAGAGAAACAAACCCTACTTGTTCGTCTGGCACTTTGACTGGTAATGTCACTTCTGAGATGGTCTGTATTTGATAATGTCAATTGAAAAACCAAGATGCTTTGGGGTAAAGAGGAAAAAATTGGATAGAGCATGACATAGTGTATATGGTCAGGCTTTCTGACTTTAAACTCAAATACATGGTCAATGTGTGTATTAACTGAAAGACATAAATAAATAAAGCAAAATATCACACTGAGCTACATAACACCCTTCTCTAAGATTGGGAGGCACCAGAGGTACCCTAGATGCTGCTTCTACCTGCACAGACTCCTATGTACTCCTACATGGTTTCTAGCCTCTTCCATTTTTAATGTGAGATGACCACATAGAATCAACAGGTTTTGTACTAGCGCAAGGAGGCACAGACCACATCTGAAACCAGCATGCAAAATCCCTGGGGAAACCTAGGGACTTTCTATCTCAATCCACAGACCTGTGGGTCCATTCCTCTTCTACTCCCAGCTAGGGGCATACCAATGAGAGCCCTTTCCCAGACTGGGAGCTAAATATCCAATGATACCATTAACAACATCTATAGTATGGAACCCATGCCATCACCCTATAACTATAAACCAACTTATGATGTTATCCCATAGCCATGATGCTCTATGAGATGTTCCCTTTATCAGGGATGATTCAACTCCTGTCATTGAACACTCCTACTGTGACGTGCCATTGTGTGAGTGGAACAGGCAAAAGACAAGGGTCACCTTTGCTACAAGATAAATTCTTGTGTCTGGGAGATCCCTTTTTTCTTCCTTGTACTGTCCCACACAAGATGCATAGAGAGATATGACTGCATCCGCCAGGTTATGCCCTCATGATCAACAGGTCACTATGAGCAGCCTGACATACTTCATTTCAGTTTGGCAGCTGACATTATAGTCTAGGAACAGACTATTTAAGCCAATGTGATTTCAGAAAGTTGAGTAACGGAGACCAGTTGGCTATTACCATTTAACAGGGCATGAAATTCCAAGCTCAGAAACCCCAAATACACACAGATTAAAACACAGAACATAGTCAGTGACACCTGTGTTAACCCTCTGTAAAAAGTAAAATTTGGGGCTGTTGAGACAGCACAGTAGTTAAGGGTCACACTTGCTCTTACAGATAGCCCAAGTTCGGTTCCTAGCATCCACATCAGGTAACTCACAACTATCTGCATTTTCAGTTTTGGTGCATCTGATACCCTCTGACCTTCACAGGCATATGGCATACTTAAGTTGGTGCAAGCATATAAATAAGTACACAATTATCTATAAAAAATAAATTCGAGAAAGATAACTAATACTAACGATTCTTTTAAAAGGTCATATGTAAATCTACTATAGAATTTTAAAATGCACTTGCATGCATGGTAAGAGTTTAAATTGAGTTATTTTAAAATGAGGGACAATACCTTAAACAGTACACCATGTACTAGGTACAACCTCAGTACCTAGAATGACGTCTCTTTTCTGAATTGTTTTCCTGTGTGGTCCCCAAACCCCTAGACATTACATGGTATTTTCAATAGTTTGATAATCCTAAAAACTTTGATGATTTAGATACTACATACATGAATCATAAAACATAAAGAAACCAAACTGTTACTAATCGGAAAACTTCACCAATAAGGCTAGTTTTTGTAATGCTATAAGATGCTATGGCTGTTAACACAGGAGAAAAGTTATCTAGTCTTACTAGGTCCAGAAGAAAAGACTGATGCTCAGTTCCAATGCACATGGCAGGGTGAGGGTGGGAGGACGACCATCTGCTGTCTCTAGTTCTTCATGTATTGTTGGCTTTAGTGGATTCATGTCCTGTGCAAACAACTGGTATACTCCACTCTTCTGGGGCTCCTGTACCTGTAGCCATTAGTGACCAGTTGTTGCTCTCTGACTGATTCCCAAGTGTTCCTATGAGGAACAAGACCATCTTTTCACTTAGCACAGCATCATCTGCACCAAATAGCCCTTTCCAGCTCTCAGAGAGACACTTTAGAACCAACCATGAGAAATGACTTTAGCTCTCAGAAACAGTGCCAACCCCCCCCCCCATTCATCTCTCTAACTATAATGTTCCAGATCTTTCCTGTCATGCCTAGCCAGGACACTTTTGGATAAAGTAGTGTGCTGTGTCTGAATATTCCTCCTCCTTCAAAGAGAAAAGAATTAAAACTATTAAAATAGATTCACTTCAGTAGCCGTGAGCCAGAGAATACAAGTCACATCTGTCCAAGGTGCCTCCCCCCCCCCACAAAAAAGCTGTGGGTCTCAGCAGGAGGAGTCAGAGAATGTCATCCAGAAATTAAGGGTCTATGTGGCAAGGGAGAGTCACAGGCTGATTTAGAGAAGTGCTGGAGCCGTAACCCATGTTCTCTCAGAAAACAAACTGAGGGAAAGCACTTATTGTAGATGGCTCGTATTCTCTCCTCACAACACTGATTTGAGTTTGTTGATGCTGAGGACTGAAGCTGGCATCTGCTGCATCAGGCTGTTGGGAAGTGTTTTTCAACTTCTCAGAAATGTGGTTTCTTCTCTAGCACCCTGTTCTTCTCTCTTGGTCAGCTTGGAGGAAGGATCAGACAATCTTTCTCTTTACACTGTGGGGTTTTTGCACTGTAACTGAGCTGCTGATGTGTTAGAAAGACTTCCAAGGAGACCACTATAACATCTTTTCTAAATTCAGGCCCCTTCCTAACTACTTATCAGCTGCTGGCCCTTGTTGTCTCTCTGAGCACTGTCAAAGATTCCATGTGTGTGCTTCATCAGTATTATGTCCCCAGGAGCCCCCAGAGCTGCTTTTAAACCTCTGCAGTGACAGATGTCAATGAGTAGCTGGTTCCCAAATACTGATCTTCCAAACAGTCTTACAGAAGGTTCCTTTTTTTGTATGTTGTTCACCAATCCTCCTTGTGATCACTATAATGAATGGATACAAAAACATACGGTTTGGTGTACTACAAATGTCCAGCATTCTACTTTATGTAGAGATGGTTGAAATGAATCAAGATTTTGAATCAATCCTGGAATATTAAAATATCATTTATATTCCAAGTACAAACTTCTAATTTTTCAAAACCTCCAATTTTTTGAATATATGTAGATGTTTTATCTATGAATACTGCTAGCCAATAGAAGTTTATCAGTCAAACCCTCAGATTCATGATAGAGAATGATAATAGGAAAACTACTACAGAATTTAGGGTGTGCTGACATGCTTATATTGTTGCAGCCTTATTGCCATATTTCTGAGAATTGTTTTTTTATTATAAAGAAAAAAGTAATCAAATAAGAAAAGACATTTGAATGAGTTAAAAGAGCCTTGGCCCTTGCATGCACATGGCTGACCAATTCCTCAAACACCCCATTAAACAGCATCCTCTCCTGAAGATCTGTGCCTAGGGAATCAATACCCCAGTTACTTCAGAGACAATTTTTTTAAAGCAACATTTCTTCTATTGATTTCTTCAACTCCTCATAACTAAGGAGCATCCATGGCAATCTTGCTAACAATGGTTTGCTGAGCCTATAACACAAGATGACTTTTAAGGATGCTTGGTATGCACAAAGTGCATCAGACCAGGGGAATACAGATGGGAATTTAAAACCCAATGGACCTTAGTGGCCTCGGTGGATCATCCTCTCCACTTGGAAGAAAACCAGCTGTGCTCAGCTCTCTCAAAATTCTTCAGCTTTGATGGCTTTGAGCCAATGTCTTCAGCTAAAGGACAGTAGGTAGGCTCCCTCAGAAAGGGAAAGGAAACTTCTTTCCTTGAGAAACTCTACATGGGAGTGTCCAAGCTGCCATCAGTTACAAAGACCTCTGCAGGATTGCTCCACATAATCAAGCTATCTCTTGATTTTTATACTTCGCCAAGTGACTGGCATTGTCAGATTTCAGAAAATTGAATTCAGCTTTATGAAACATATGTTTAAAAGCTGTACACTTTCAATAATTATGCTATAACAGCCCAGTTTTTATGCAAAGCTAACTAGATATTGTCATATTAAAATAGCAAATCCAATTCATTTCTTATGAAACACATGTTTAAAAAAAATACACGGAACACTTTAATTATTTCAGAAGTGTTGAGGCCAGTGCGCCAGCCTACTGCATATTGGATTTGTTTAAAACTCAATCATGCAAAATGAAGACTCGATTTGAAAAATTTTAATAAAGATAACCAGCCCATCATGATATCATTTGAATGCTAATGGGCACTCCCATTCAGCCAGGGAGACTAGTGTCAACTTCGCTGGAGGCTCTTTATTCTGCAATAAAAACATTTACATTCTAATGATTTTATTAAAGCTCAGGAGCTGTCAGCAGCCCCAGATGACTCCCTGGCAAACTCTATCAGTTATCAACTCATATTGCCTTTATCAAAACCACCCAGCGGTGAGCCCACCGCCACAATGCGATGTCTGCTGCTCACAGAGGCAGTATTTAATCATTTCTTCTCCAGCATTGTTCTGCTTATAGAGCATAAATAAGAGCTTCAAATAACCCCAGAGTGCTGCTGACAAAGAAACAGAGCATCAGCCCTATTTATCTTCCTCACATTCTCCATGAGCCTTTTCTCCCATACCTGCCCCACCTTTTATTATTTTGTTGTTGTTGCTGGCACTTAATTTTTTTTTTTATTTGCCATCCCCATCATCATTCAATAGCTGTGAATATCTTCTTCACCTGAACAGTGGGGCTTGCAGAGTCAGGCCGAGAGGTGACCCTGTTGTTGGCAGGGAAAATGAGAACATAGCCATAAGGGACAGAAAGATGGGGGCACTTGATGATGAACAGGACAGGAACCTTAGGGGAAGATGATTTCTTTTTAACACAGAGAAATGACTTTGGGGTGAAGAAGAGGATGAAGGACTCTGCAGAACATCCTGTTACTCAGAAGCCCAAGGAGCATGTGCTTGCTGAGCAGTGGGAGGGGTTACTATGTTCTAGTCTCTTCACTATTTAAATGTGCTTTGCACAAACTGGAATATGTGTCACTATGACAAAAACTTGGATTGACTTTAAAAGCACTCACAACCCCCTTGATCTATCTATTCTTCCTGAACAAAAGTAAGGAACTGCAAATGAGTCCGTGTAAGATTTTCTGAACAGTGAGAAAGCTGAGCAGAAATTTCTTTTCTCCTGATATGGACTGAAAATGAATTTATCAGATAAGTTGAAGTAGATCTCGATTGGGTAATGACTTTCCTTTTTTTTTTTTTTTTTTTTTTTTTTTACTTTGGGTGTTTTAATAAAATTCTTGCCAAAATATGTGAGTGATTGACCTCTGAATAATCAGCTTTACTCTGTAGATGTGGATGGGCTGTTTGAGAGAGCTTAGTGTCTGCATGGAATTCAGTAATACACATGATGTTTATGGGAAAAGATAGTTGCTTGGATATGAAACTATACAAGCTTTGAGATTCTTCATTCTGCAGTTCTGTGTATTGCTGTTCTGTGTATTGTTGCAGAGGGATCAAACCTGGATAGTAATTCTGGTGTTTCATGGGATCTTCTAGCTAAACCAAGAGGATTCTTTCCTCAGAACAATACCTTGTATGAGCTGTAATACCCCTAGTTAAACTCTCAGAACTGTGCAATATCATGCCTAAATGAGAGCAGGGGAATCCTGAGCAGTGGCTTATGCCTAGACTGGGGAAAGAAGAGTTTCTGCCTCAGGGTAGTTATCTCCCCTGAGCCAGATCTAGGATGAAGGATTCTGTTCTATGAGAGGCTCTGGGGCATCGTTTGGGCCAGACAGTGGAGGAAGACATCACTTCAATGTTCCAGGTGTCTGGAGACTCCACAGAGAAGCCTGGTAGAGCCACTGAGAGTAGCAGTCTGTGGTGATATATTGTATATTTAATAATAATAGCCTGAAATATCAGAGGACAGAGCCACTCACTGAGCCAAGTCACAGTCAGTTCTCACCTAACTCTCTCCTTAGTCCAAAAAGGGAAGCTCCTGTCTCCAAGAATCCTCAGACTGAATGAATCTGCGTCCTCCGTGGAAAAGAGCACAGGTGAAGGGAAGAACTTCTGCCTCCTCCCACCTTACCTTTCTTTCTTTGCACTGCTGTTCCAAGTCCTGGTTCAACTTTCCTAGTCCTCATTCACCTGGAGTGGTTGAGACAAGAATATGGGCAGGAAGCCTGACCAACTCCAGCCACTTTCCTTCCCAAGCATTAGGAAAACCATGTGTTCCTCAGCAGCTGACAGAAAACTTAGGTATCACAGTACTGCTGTTTCCCTCAGGTGCCTCACTTCTCCCTTAAAAAGAAGGACAATCGTACAAGGTCATTTAAATGAGAGGTAGAATGTTTCAGGGAAAATGAACATAACAAAGGATTACATGGTAAAATAAAAAGATGACACTACATTTAGTATCCAATATGAGTAAATTTCTCTAGATAGATACTTCTGCACATAATCTAATCCCTATATTCAAGAAAAAATATCTAGATAATTTGGCAGACATAAACAAAGTGAAAGAAAGAAAAACTTTTTAAAAAACAGAAAGGAAAAAAAAAAAAACCTAAATCTCTTTACTAAACTGAGATCAGTGATTCTCTTGTCAGAAATGAGGTTGATGAGCCCAGGCCTGGAATGGCTTTAAGTGTTTGCAGCTGTCATGGTGGAGGAGGGACACACAGATCATTGAGGTCCTGATGCTGTTCATACCTAGGGCAGTTCTATGACCTGTCCTGCATTCTGCCTGCCTTGGCTCCCTTATCTCTGAGCTCATGATGATGAAGCTACCAGGAGCTTTGGCACTCTCACAAGTAATGTTTGGGGATGGGAGCAATCTTTGAACATAAATATAAATATAGAATTAAAAGGAATTACATATTTTTGCCAATCAAAGCACAGTGAAAGCTGCATTGCCCCCTAGGATGGTGACATTCTGCTGCCAACTACTCTGTTATCTTGCTTGAACCAGCATGTTGCTTATAGCGGTCACCAGCAATCCATAGCCACATCTCATGGTCACTAGCTACCCACAGACCGCTTCCAGCCTTCTCACAGTAGGTAGTTCTGGGATCACGTGTTATTTTGACGTCTTCTATAAGGTAACATGACTTTTTGTATTTCAGTTTGAGTTTGGCCTTTTATTACTTTACAAAATGCTGCTTTGCATGGGTTAGGACAGAGACAAATATCTGACTCACCAATCTAATACTTCAACATTTCTCTCAAAAAGCTTATATTAGATCATGCCAAAACCATATCTTCAGCACTGAGAAGGTACCTGAATATTATAGCATTATATGTTTATGTGTCTTTGTTCAAAGATTTAAACAACGTTACCATCTTCTTCCAGCTAAAGTGAGAAGACGGAGGGGCTCTGCAGTCTTGGGCAGCTATATGGTCAAGCTCTCAGGAGAGTTGAACTCCATGCAGCTATGTTTCACAGTATCAAATTGTTCTTTTAGATTATACTTGCCATTAAAAAAAAGAGAAAAATAAAAGTGATTCTAGACATATGTTTGAGTTTTCACACTTACATAAAACTCAGTGGAGTTCAGACAGGGTTTATAGTCTTGATATGTATGTTGTCTATCTATTTACCTATAATTTATCATCTATCAATCACTTATCCATATAATCAATTTTCTATGATCTATTCATTCACTATCATTTATTTATCCACCTAGCCTCTATCTAGCTATTGATCTCCTGTTTATTTGTCTCAATAGCCATGAATTCCATATCTCTGTTGCTTTTCCTTTCACTTATCAATCATTTGTCATAAATTATTTAATTGATGAACACAATTTCTTTTGTTTCCCCTACATATGCACAGAGAGCACACATTTCTGAAAGACATGTGCAGCCACAATTGAGTGTGGTAAGGTCAGAGTTAGGAAGCATTCTTAATTCAAGAGTAGAAAGTTTATTTACCTACTGACAAAGAGTTTAAAAAGTGGTGAATAGTTGCGAAGTGGCATTGACTTGTATGCTGAGTCATATTAAATATTAATTAGATGAAAATGGAAGCATTGTTTGATTCAAAAGCTAAAAATTCCTTTTTTGTAACCATAGTTTGGCCTGGTAGACAGATGTACATGGAGCTGAGGAGATAGAAGGTACATGTGAGCATTTGGAGAGGACACACACTCAGAGATGCACTCCCTAGAGTACCCTCCTCTGTAGTGGGGACCAACAGCAACTCCCCAGGAAAATACCTCTCCAGGAATCTTGTAAGCAGTGGTCAAACACCAGCCTTGCTGGTTCTCTCTCTAGTCACAAAAAAATCAGCTGTGATCGCAAAGTGAAGGTGAAGGAGAGGAGCACATACACGATGCCCAGCCTCCCAGATGTCTGAGACACAGAAAGGCATCCTAATCCTGTCCTGAAAATGAGATAAAGCTTCAAGAAAAGAGATTACAGGCTCATGTGCTCAGCCCAGAAATCCTGCCAGACACATTTGCCTTCCATTGTTCATATGTGTGAAAAAATAGAAGTACAAAAATAATGTCCTATAGTATAAAATAGTATATGTGAGGGTTACATCTGTGAATATATTATTTGGAATAATTGAAAGTAATTTCACACCTAGAGCAAATCAGTACTAGGCAGCAAGACAACAGATCCAGAGAAAAACCCACTCTTCACACAGAGACCATGAAGGTGACAAACTTCTAGTACTCTCTGTGGGAAGCATTGAAAATAGTTTCAAGACATAGACTCTGTTTATATATAATTCTGTAAAGAAACTCATTGAAAATGTACATATGCATGACTAAGATATACACATATATATGTTTATATGTTATATAGATATAAATATGGAAATGAACATAGATATGGCCATAGAAATAAATATAAATATAGAAAGGCATACAAATAAGTATGAATACATATATAGTTATGGAAATATATGCAGACATAAACAGAGATATAGATATGTAAGCAGACATAGGTCCAGAAATAGATACCATATACATAAAAAAAAGACATACATGTAAACTCAGACACAGGCATGGGTTTGAAACAGAAGTCAATCTCTATTTTCCATGACAGGGAGGGTGAAATTATAAGGAATTAGCATAAGAAATATTTCAAATCTCTGTCTTATAGCAGGCAGAATTCCATCCTCTCTGGAAAATTTTCAGTTTGATCTTTATGGATTTTCAACTTGTTGGATTAGGGTTAACCACACAAATATCAGTCATTGTGCTGAGATGATATCCTATCTGTACCTCATTGCCCTATCCAGGCCAATGGTGATTAAATAACGGTCCACTGTATTTCAGCAAGCTGATGGGACGTTAAACATTAGTTTAAAGCATATCCCAGCTGACACTAAGACTTCAAGTAGTCAAATAAGCATTAGTTTATCAACAGTTAAAAAAGAAAATGTCAACTCTTGCTGTGCATAAAGGCCAGATGGCATCTCTTGGGGACCAGGAAGTCATTTGAAACAAAGGATCAGACGATTTAAGAGTGGGAGAGGTCAAGGTGCTCCAGGAGGCATTAAAAAGTGGCTTCTATATCACTGTTCATCATCTAAGAAAGTCAGGACAGGATCTCAAACTGGGCAGAAACCTGGAGCCAGAAGCTGATACACAGACCATGGAGGAGTGCTGCTTACTGGCTTGCTCAGTCTGGCTTGCTAATTCCATTTTCTTATAGACCCAGGACCACCAGCACAGGGATGGCAATAGCCAGTAAGGGCTAGTACCACCCATAACAATCACTAATTAAGAAAATGCTCTACAGGCTTGCCCACAGCCAGAGCTTGAGAGGCATTTTCTCAACAGAGGTTTATTTCCTCTCAGATGATTATAGTTTCTTTCAAGGTGACAGAAGTCTGTCCAGCAGAGAAAGGAAGGACGGGAAGATGGAGGGAAGGAGGCAGGAAGAGAAGAAAAGAAGAAAGACTAGAGAGAAAGAAAAATTAATGGATTATAAACTATATGAAAATAGAAAGGAGAAAATGTAGGAACCAATAATAGGACAGGTGATATACAGGAAGGTGATGACAGAGGTAACAGATAAAAGCAAAATAAGATGATGTCTAACTATGAAAAGTCATAATGAAACTTGCTATTTTGATTATTTTGTATTATAACTTAAAACTTTGAAATAAATTTAAAATGGATAATGTTATATATATGTATATATAAATGTATATATACATACATATATATATATATATATATAAAGAAGTGGATGTTTAAGTCTAAACACAACTTTAATTTTCCATGTATTTTAAACCAAATCTTTAAATCTCAGAGAATTCTATTCTGCCTCTCACTCTGTTGGCATATCGGGTCTTCTTGAAATTCTAGATTCAGCCAAGTAAGTCAGTCATTAATATTATTCCATGACTGTTACTTCTGTCACCCCAGATGGACCTAACCTACACTTTCCCCTGGGTGAGAGAGAATACCTAAGTCTGCTTCAATAGCTATGCTACTGTGCAGAGGTGGGAAGAGGGCTTTTTCAACTTCAAATCTGACTTGGAGGATCACTCCCTTCTGCCAAGTGGCTTGAATTTGGATGTCTTTATGTACCAACTCTAATTTGTGCTTCATACCACTCTAGAAATACAGGCTAGTAGTGAATTAACAATACTAACTATAAACTTTCTGTGTAGAATTGGCTAGACTGGATACATTGAAAAAATTAACTAACCAACATCTAGTATGTAAACATGTGCTTCTACTGAAATTGAGGCAATGCAATAGGCCACATCCCAGGCATGATACAGGGCACCACACAGGTGAACAGAAGACAAAAGAGTATTTATGATGTGCATGTGTTATCAGTAGACCTTGTCTCTCTGTGGATGACTTCACAAAGCAAGCAAAAGTCAAGATGTAAACATTAGTCACAATTAGGTTGCCAAGAGGAGGGTAAGGGAGGGCCATTTGTGTGAACAAATATGCACTAACAATAACTCTGATGGCTAAGACAGAATATAAAAGAGGTCATGGCACATGTCTCTATTGATTAAAAGAAAACTCACCATGGACAGTAGACCTAGGTAGATAGTGCTAATTTATGGCAGATGAATTTCAGACAAATGTCTGAAGAACATATCTTAGTGTACCAAGAGCCATCATGACACTTTGGCTAGACATCATGGTGGAGAGATTGGGATTCTTATAGACCTGGACTATGTGAATGGTTTAATCTAGAATAATGCTACCGAAGGTCCTCTGGAGAGGAATACACTGAAAGAGATAACTTATAACTTTCAGAAACTGGGGTCCCTCTCCTGTGACCTGTGTCTTTTGAGAGACCTATCAGTGTCAGACCCAAGCCTTCAGGCTATGTGAGACCCACACAGACACAGTGAAGGCAGGCTACCCACACAAGAAAAAGCTTTGTCGAAGACCAGAAAAAGAAGACTCAAGACAGATTCCAGATGGGTGAAGATTCAGGGGCAATATGGGATCCTTTGAGGAAGTGTCATGGGGTGTGATCTATCTTACCACATATGCTAACATGTATTCAGGAAGGTGAAATAACCCACTGGTAAACTATGCCCAAAATGGAACTTCTGGGGTGGTGGAGCTCCAGTCTGTGATTTTGCAGATGTCTGTCAAGGAAGGGCCCACAAAAACTCGAGGCACATCTGCTAACATGAGTTTGGCTCTTTGTAGCTGGAGGACACATCTCTGACTACAGAATTCAGAGTATTCCATTTCCCTTTGGATTTCCATTTCTTTCATGGTGCCTCTCCTGCTCCACATGAATTGCACTGGGCAGTCATTTGCTTTCCTTTCTCCACTCACAGACCAGGGAGAATTCTCATCACCCTGTATGAATTCTCTTGGTTTAATTCAGTGCCTCTGTTGGGTGTTTCTTGGTGGAAAACAGCCAAGAAAGTATGTGTGAGTTCCTTGGGGATTTGCCCTCTTCATGCCTCCCTTCCCAGTTTGTACGCCAATGTTCAACTCATTTCACCTCTGAAGTTAATATTAATAGCAATGTATTCCTTTTGATTTCCAAATAAATGCTACTCCATCAGTCAAACAACTAACCTTGCTTCACCTCAGCCATTTCTGGTGGTGTACACTTTCTCCCTGGTCCCCACAGGCTGAAGTGTATGTGGAAACTTCTCACTGTATAGGTGGCACTTCCACCCTTAACCCTGGTCCATCCTGCTGGTGGGCAATCATGACAGGACCTCACTTGCCATAGATTGTCACACAGGGATGCCAGCACTCATGCATCCCTCCTACCTGCTATTCAAATGAAGACATTGGCATACAGGAGCACATTTTTATAATGTGGAGTAAATGTCAAAATGGGGAAAAATGTCTTATGCACATGAATAATAGAGAGGAAGCTTCAAAACCAGCATAAATCATTATTTTGGCAGGTAATTTTTTATATCTTCCTGTGGTATCTTTTTTCTATTGATAAATTTCTCAGTATAAAATATAGACTATATTTATGAAATGAATACATATGAATTTAAAACAAGGTACAATTATGGAAGCAGAGCTTTTCACAGGCTACTCTGAGATGGATTTTGAATGGCACCCCTTCTTCCCACTTACAGGAATTTATTATTTTTGCAAAAAAAATTCTTTAGGCCTTAGAAGCTCTAACTATTTTAAGCTGGGTGGTAATTTTATGAGGACAAAATTTGTAAAAAGAAGAAGGTGAGTGTGGTTGCTTCAAAGCAGAGCACCGATGTTTCTTGGGTTGGGGAATAAGTAATAAAAATGAAAATTTACCCTGTAAAGAAACAACTACCGAATGCCAGGAGTCAACAGACAGGGAAAGCATTCTGTTTCGTTCTCCTCATCCCCAGACACAAAACACACATCCCTTCTTCTTAACCCTCTTCTTTGGACAGCCTTTCTCTATGATACCTGTCAGAGAATGGATTCTGAATCTTGACTTGAGAATCCCAGTGACTATAAGTTTATTTCAGTAACTTTACCTATATACTATTGTAACCAGCTTATGAATTTGTTCATATGAACTGCATGTGTGTGTACTTGTGTAATAAACTATGCATATATACATAGTGTATACTTTTGTGTTCACATTCTGCCTTCACTTTAGCTGACTTAGAATACTGACAGAGATTGTTGAAGGAAGAAAATACAGCCATATCTGACCCCATAGGCAAAAAGTCTGTGAGCCCATGAGAGCCAGCACCTAGCTCCTGTTCCTTGCCTCAGCAGGGTAAGCGTATTCTTCAGCCCTCACTATAGACTATGCTCCTCTATTTTAACTCAGCAATTTAGGTCAGGCTGACTGACCAGATAATGCTGGCTTCTTTGTGAACAGGCTCTTTCCATGGCTTTGGACATCATAAATCTGTGTGTTTCTGAAGGACTGTAAAGTGCTATGGTCCACATGTGAGCATCTATAATCCAGTCTTTGTAACCTTCTCATTTTCATCTGGACATCTACTGTATTGGAATCATACTCCTTCAAGTTGATCCCAGTAAGCCTCTTTTGACTGTGTTTGAGATGTTTTCTCCTCTACATGGACCTAAGGACCTGTATAGTTTAACACACTTAACTTTATTTGATGTGACATGACCCAATTAGGTAGTGATGATGCTTTATTAACACATTCCTTTCCCAGTTGCATTTCCAGCTGATAGACAGTTGCCAATTAACAAATGCCAATGGGATGAATTCATACAAAGTGTCTGGACTTGATTCAAAGCAGAACCAATGAGAAGCCAATAATACCATTGATGAAGCCTATTGCTAGGTTAGTGGCCAGGCTGCTAGCTCTGGCTAGTGTCTTCTTTTAACCACCTTTTCTGGAAAGAATTCTCTATGAATTATGGTTTATAACCATAGCTGAAGGCAGAACCTTTAGAAGGCCACACAAGTAGACTTCCACCCTATCCCTCACCTCATTGGACAAATCTTCTTTCATGCTGTCATCTGTAGTTTGCACAGCAGTATGACCTGCCTAGTGGCTATTCTGGGTACATTGTTCTGTAACTAACTTCTAAATTATTGTCAGTATTGGAGGAGTCTTTCTATACAGTAGGGAATCTTCCAAGCTTTGCTGGTTAGAGAAAATCAGAAATGGCCTAATATGAGGATGAAAATACAAAGAAAGAATTGAATGGATACAGAGCATCCCTAGGAGGCATGGAGGGGAAGGCCTAGCTAGGTTCCATGTGAGATGGTATCTATCACCCACCTGGGGACTAATGGCTTTTCCAATCTATGATTTTTTTATTAAACATTTCCACACCCAGTTCATGTATTTGAGAATGAACATATTACTGAGTGATTTAAGATGTCATATTTGACATTTACTGTCATTTAAATTCATTTGAGATATTCAATATTCCAAACTTAAAATTTTCCATCTGAGGTAGAGTCAGACAATGGGAAATGAGCAGCTGAAGCCATTGCATTCAAGAACAATGTGAATTTCCAAAATAAATCTACATGAACTCTTGGATTATCTGAAGAGTTAGTTGTGACAAGCTGACACAGCTTCCTAAATGCAGGAAGGCTAAATTATTGGGGGCAACCAGCTTTGTGAGTGAGAAAAAGGACAGAATATTTCCTGAGCTTGAGGATCAGCCTTCCCATCACCTAATGGAAGAAAACCAGTTGTGGAAAATGTCAGCCTCTTCCAGGCAGGTTGTATTACTCAAAGTAAGAGCAATAGGTAGAAAGTGATTTCTTTGAAAGGCTGCATGCCTAAATGCCACAAATGTTAGCTTAAAAGCTTCAGAAATGACCCCAGAATTACAGAGGGGTACTGTAAGTGGTGGGACAAACAGTCTGCTCTCTAGCACTCAGAGAAAGCTGATCTACAGTCATGAAAAACAGATGAGAAAAACTTAGGTAGTAGAAAATGTAGAAAGCAGGGTTCATAGGGTTTGGTAAATTAAAAAAAAAAAAAAGAACCTTCAGCCAACAGCTTTTACTTGACTCCTGATGGACATATCCAAGGCACCATGACATGTCCCAGAATGGTTTTCTGAAGTTCTGGTGATTAATTAAAAAAAAAAAAATCAGTAGTGAGGACAGATGACAATGAGGAGTTTCTTGCTTATTTGGAAACTCTTGCCTCTGCCCCCACCCCCACCCCACCAGAAATAAGATTTAAAAATTGACAATGAGCCATGGGGCAGTAAGTATGGACTAGAAAATTTGAAGAACGTTTGAGCAGTTGAGATGTCTGTGATTGACACAGTAAATTCCTCCTCTCATTGTCTATCAGGCCTTTTGGCTTTTAATTTGCTGGCATCTGTTCTTTAAAAGGTTGACATGGCTGCCCCACACGTTCCATTTTAATAATCTTTTAAGCACTGAAGGGTTATCAGTGCAGAATCATTATGCTTCCTTGTATATTACTTACTGATAAGCCCCATCCTCCCCCAGGTTTCTCCCGTCTTCAATATCTAGCTACAATTGTTTTTCTTTCACATACTTTATTAATGGTGCCCAGGTTACACTGACTGTTTGGACCTTGGCAGTCTTCCAGTCAGTCTTTTCTTCCTATCATTGTCCCATTCTGTATTTTGGATTTAACAGCACATGAACAAAAACACTCTCTCAAAACTTTATGGCTAGAGGGCTCATGACTACCCCAGTGTGGATACCTCTCCATAAAGATCTATGTCCAATGGTGCTTCTGTGTGGGCTTCTGTATTTGGAACACATCTAATGACTGAGTGCTTTTACATCCCTTTATTTTTCCCCCATCTGTACCTTTAGATTCCCTGACACCTTTTCTAGTTTATTTCTACCCATTAGTAGGAACCCAAGGTGTCCCAGTAGCCCTATCTGAAAAAAAAAATCCACAAATAGGTAGAAGGTGATAATTTAGGGTATTGAAGGAAATTGGTGGGCATGCAGGGGATTAGGATGGCAATGGGGAGTGAATATGGTTCATCTGCATCACACATGTCTAGAAAGGTGATGGCTAGATCCATTCTCCTATGCCATTATCTTCATTTAGTAAAAAGACATGCAGTCCTCACCAGCTTCCCACTTCTCAGCAGACCCTATCTTTCCTTCCCACTGTTCAGGGTCAACTTCTGCCCACTTCCTATGCACTAATTGACTCCTGGACTCATCCCAGCCTGAGGTTCAAGGGCACAGGTTTAGTGGTAACTCGCATCATAGGCTCACACCCACCATGCCTCCAAGTCGAAACAACCTTCTAGGGTTCCACTGTATTCAACTTGATGAACTGATTTTCCCACTGTGTTAGCTCTTCTACATCTTATCCCAAACTCTACATATTCAATTATTTCACAAATCTATTCTGGATTCAGGATCCCAAAACCCATATAGTTTCTAATTTCTTAGGATCTATCATAAACAAGGATTCTTAGTTTTTAAGAAGCTATTATGGAATGTGTGTCAAAATACTGCCAGTCTTTCCTAGGAAGCATTTAGCAGGTATCACATGCTCAAAATCAGACTCCATGGAAGGACGTCATTTTGAGTCAGGATCTGTGTGTTGGAACATGGAGAAGGTGAGAGGATAGCTGAGTGACTAGACTCTTGTCCAAGGTGCACAAGGCCCTGAGTTTGATTCTAGTGTTGCAAAGAAACAAATACTAAACACCAAATAAATGGGAATGTGCTTGAAATTCTTGGTAACCAATGGATGGTTAAGCTTTATTTTTAAAAAGGTTTTTTTTTTAATTAAAAAAAAATGCTTGCTGTTGACTATTTACCCACAAGTGATTCAAACAGGACATCATGCAGTCCATTTAGTTCCAACAAGGTTGCAGAGAATGGGTGGATGGCCTGGCATCTTTTGCCTTTATCACCTTTGTGATTTTATAATGAGACTCACTGAGATATGGCACTGTGTCTGATGACAAGATCCCAGAACAAGGCCAGGTGTTCCAGGTAGATGTGTTCCTTTTGAAGTGCAGGTTTAGGACTGTTTCTGTGAAAGGGGAAAGTGAACAGAGATTCTGTGGCTGACACAGCATGACTACTGGGTGTCTACATACCCTGTGTGTGTTGATGCAGGAAGAGATCTGACTACTCCATCAAGTACATGCATCATACAAAGGCCATATTTGTTGGCATCTAGACAATCTTAGCTAATCCTAAGAAACTTGGAAAATGTTATCATTAGATCAGAATGTCACCAAGCCATAAGTCTGTCTGCGGGAATCTCCAGAACCACCCAGCAGCTGGACTGCTATCCTTGGTATGGTGCATTTCGTGGCATGCTTGGTACTATTGAGTGCAGTCTCGCTGAGGTTAGCAAGGGCTGCTAAACCTTCACTTAGTTCACTGTCTCACAGAGCGCTATAGCAGTAAGGGAAGGGGAGGTCCTGATCTATTCTGCAGGTTTAAGGTTTTTAACTTGTGAAGATATCACTGCTCTAACTTTAAAATACTAATGTGTTGAATTACTAATCCATGAATAATCCCTTGAGCGATCACACTGTTTTCCCTTGTCCACTGAACTTGACCCACTGTCTAGAGGAAGCCTTATAAATTTTTAAAATTCCCTATGAGTTGGACGTTTTAATGAACTCCTCTCAGCGGTAAGCTGTCAGTGGCCAGTGTATGGGGCAGACAGGGGAAATTTATCTCACTGGGACAATATGTACCTCTGCTTTTCACCAGGGCCTGCGCTAATTTAACTCTGCAGTTTCCTGAACTAACAAGGCTTGCCTTCAAACCTGTTGACACGGGCCACTCTGTTCTGATATTATTTTATTGTTCGCCTTCTGGCCTCCCTGGGGATTCACTTGATTCAACCCACCTGGATCCTTGGCTCTGCTCTGCTGACCTTTCTGAGTGATGTTGCACTCTCCCAAAAGAACAGTTTCCTTCTCAAGGGGCACCTTCTATGCCTGGAGTCAAGTCACACCCCTCTCATTTTTAAAAATTAGTTAGAGTAAACATCTGACAAACCAACTGTTTGTCTTGGAAACATAACTATGGCAAGAGGGAGCTGTACACCAACTACCAAGGCTAAATTCAGTTCTGTTTTGATTGTGCTTGGCTCAGGCACTAGGACCCTGGTAATTTCACCCAAGGCTTCAATCACTCCAGGAACATAGACAAACTTTTTTAGGTGTTAAGTCAGCCTAGGGACCATTTGCTTACTGATGCTCAAAATCAAAGAAAATAAAATGCTAACACCGCATTTTATAAAATCTTCTCTAAGCCTTGGTTTTCCTCTCTATGAAATGGGCTGTTTTAAAAAACAGGGTTGATGAATAACCTATGAGAATGGGAATGACTGTGGCTGGCCATAGCAGCATAGTTCTATTCTCTTTTCCCTTGCTGGGGCATGGTAAACTTTGGTGTGAATGAAATCTAGACAAGCTGAAGCAATGGCCCGTCCCTTCCTAGGCCAGAACAAGTCAAGTCTCCTTTACTGGAAAGAAAAGACTCCTGCTGTCAAGTTAGGAAAGAAAGTGCCCCTGCCCTACAGCTCCTTGTAGGTCCCCAGGAGCAGTTTCCTGACAGCAGGAATAAAACCCAGGACTCTGTCAACTTCTCATACTTACACCCTTACCCAGCAGAGGCAGGTGCTCAGCTTTCTAGGTATCCTTGTTTTAGAAAAGACTGGGAACTGAAGAAAAAACAAAGAACAGAAAGGAGTCAAGGAAAAGGGGGTGAGGAGGGATATTTACATATTATACCTTCCTCTGGGAAGCAGCCTGCATCCTGCATTGCATCATGTGACCAGGCTCTGTGTTCATAGACTTCTTATCAGATTCCACATTTAACTCCCCTCCCCCACCCGACACCTCACAATGGAGCTGATAAAAAGGGAGCAAATTTCTTCTATTAGTGACTGACAGCAATTTGAGTGAAATGAAGTTGTACCATGATATGGTTTATACATACGAGGTGCAAATATCCTAGTTTGAATAATCACAGCCTGTGTCCTTTTAAACGATTTTTCTTCCCATTTAAAGGCAAGCCTTTGATGTGATAATGTTAATTCCCTCTGTGCGGGAAGGAAGAGGGGAAAAAGCTCAGAGAAACGGAAATTAAATGAGCAATGCGATGTCAGTCAATCTTCTAAGCCAAGGCCTTATTAACTGCTAATCATTTTGTCATTTTGTCGCTCAAAGTAATGAATTTGATAGGAAGGGACGGGTGTCTTGTGTTTACCTTTATTAGCTTTAAACAGAAACAGTTGTGCAGATTTTCATTGTGGAGTCGTGTGGCGTTTAAGTGGTTTCTGTTCAGCATATCTCACTCTTCTTTCTAACTAGTGTCTGATTGCTATAATTTTGAATAATCTGGCTGATATTTTTTAAATTATATCCAGATACTACTTAGAGTATCATCAGGACTACACCATGAGTGTGATTGTATCCAGTGTGCCAGATCCTGTATTATTCATCCTGAGGAAGGAAGTTTGCTCCCCGAAAAGGACCTGCACACCTATCTTGTTTATAAGGCTACTTCAACTACCAACAGTTGTTAAAAGTGGGATCATAATAAGAAAATGAGGATGGCAATTCTGTGCAACAGCTTTGAGACCATTTTAAAAAATGACAGTTGTGCAAGAAGACATTAGATAGTTACATTTGGGAAGGAGAATAATTAAATCCATGTCCCTGTGCATCTTGCTTACATGTGTAAGATTGTGTGTCTGGCTGACCAGCAGTACACATGGGTTTGGAACTTCATGGCCTTCTAAATTGAATCTGATGCTGCAAAGTCTCTGCTGACATTGTTCAGATGAAAAATATGGTGTCAGACCTGTGGTCCCCATCTAATCCTCCATGCACTAAAGAAGTCTCATGCTGCCTTAGCAGTGTCCAGTTAGAAACACATTCAGCATAACAGGTGATTAATTCACAAGGCACGTGTGCTATAAACTTCTATATACTTAGTCTACAAAAGGATCATATCCCCGGCTAGATGTGGGCATTATTGTTGGAGTTTCAAGGGTGGAAGTACTGTTACTGGATACAATTTATCAGGGACAGCTGGTCCCAACATGCACCTGACTTAGCTCATGGGTCTCCCAAGGGAGGCTGTGTAGATGGGCTATGGGCTTCCTAGAAAAGTCTGCACAGACAGCTAAGAGCTCAGGGCAGGAGGTCATCGGTTGCCTGTTGGTCACATCCTACAACCAGGCTCCTCTTTGCTCTCAAACACTAAGAAGTTTCCATTTCTTCCTGTTCAGTGAGGAAGCTACAGGAAATGGTCCCCAGGAAGTTTCTAGAGTCTTTTGTGAATGAAGTAGCTTGATATCTGAGCTAGAAAAATGTTCTTAGTTTCTGTTGAGATTGTGAGATATACTTGGAGACTTCTTCTATATATACTTATTTCTCTCTTGAGAGTTGATTCAAAAGAACGAGTGGTTTTATCTCCATGTTCACAGTCACAGAGGAGTTTGCTGATAGCTTTTATCTAGTACATTCATCTTTCTCTCAGCATTTGAAAATCACCAGGAAACAAAACAAAACAAAACAAAACAAAACAAAACAAAACAAAACAAAACAAAACACCAATGGATTCTCACTGGTGAGAAAAAACTGAAGATTATAAAATATCACTTAGAGAATAGCCCCTGAAACGTCAGGTAACATCCCTGAAATCTGATGTAAATAGTTCTCCAGAATCCTTTTTAATTTCATCATGGTCTGGAGTAAATCTATCATGGTGCAAAATCTCAGGGATCCTGGCTACAAGATCAGAATCTTTCATTGAAGAGACCATAAAGAATGCGTAAGTAACACTTATTCACCATGAATACTTGTCCTAGATAGTTCATTTTATTTCAGAGACCTTTGACTTAGGTACACTGGGGTTTTGTCTTTCTTTGGGTCTCATTGGCACCTGAGTGGAATCATAGCACACAGACACCTGAAGAAGCAACATTTCCATTAGTTTTGGGATCTTTTCTTGGTGGCTTTCAAGGCTTACCATGGACACAGTAAAATCATACTTCTTTTTTTTTTCTAGATGTAAACTTGCATAATTTATGGGGCTACAGAGTTCATGGAAACCAAATGGATGCAGCACACTTCCAGTGTTAGCTCACATGACTTTTCTTATCCTTCCGTCCACTCCTGTCCCAATATCCAAGACTGGTCCTGTGTTTGACTGTATAAGAAGGAAGATTTTTTTTTTCTGAGAAGGTAATTTTTCAAAGGCACCATATACTGCACCAGCAAAGCCACACAAGAAGGGCTTGTGAGCCAAAAGCCTTTTGAGATGTGCTTATATCTCAAGCCTCATCACAGCCCACACTCTGCAAACTACAGGAGATTGTCTTCTCACCCCTGCTCCAGGGTGTGTGAAGGGTTCTCTCAACCACCCTCCAGCCTCTCTAGTCCAAAGTCTTAGTTATGGAAATGCCCTGACTCTGAGAGTGACATTTCACCCAGGCTTTAGCATGCAAGGATCTGCTTTGGGAAAGTTAGAAAAATCCTTTCCTGCTCCACATCTCTGTTTCTGGAGTACTGATGTATTAAATCATGGAGAGAATAGAAAGAGAAGGAGAGAGAGAGAGAGAGAGAGAGAGAGAGAGAGAGAGAGAGAGAGAGATCCCCTTCCAGGGTCTTATCTGAAAAATGTAGTTATCACTTCTTGTCAAGAACACTTCTTTTTACTTTGTTTGGAAACTACTGCAGAAAACCACAATCAATCAATATGCAAAGTTGTTGAGCAAAGTCTCAAATGGATCTATCTACAAATCACTCCTACACTTAAGGCTCAGGCAATATTGCAAAAGAATCGGTGGAGAGGTTGGAAGAGTCAGAGAATTAAAGAGTTTGCTATGAGATTGTGTCTCCTAGTAACTTAGTAAGTGACACCTCATGACCACTCAGAAGTGAGCTTAACAAGCAAGACACCAATGAGGATACCAACTACAGAGGAAAAAGTTCATGATTCCTCAAAGAACTAAGGGCAACTGAACAGAGCTGGAGCAGGAGAGATGGTCCTCCACAGGGAAGAGCAGATTGTTGTCTAGTGCCTAATGGTCAGCCCTAAAAATACACATACAAGTAACATTGTATGGACTTAGCAGGTTATATTTGGAAATATGTATATATACATATACAACAACATATATGCATACAATAACAGCTGAGAAAAGAGGCCATAATTTGAATTAAGTGGGGAGAGGTGTATGAGTTTAAATGTAGAAAAGGGAAGAGAGAAATGCTCTAGTTAAACTAAAAATTTGAAAATTAATGACTAATGATAAACAAGATTATATCAAACTGAAGACCTTTCATGGATCCAAAGAGATAATAAAAAACAAACAAAAAATAAGCAGACAACCTATAAGAGTGGAGAAATAAAGGAAACAAAATAAGAAAGTGTCCTAACAGAGCAAAACAAAACAGAACAAAACAGGGAAAGAGAAGTCAGGACACTGTGAATCAAGTATCACCGAAAAGCCTTCTAGACACCTAGAGGGGTATGTGGCAAAGCTTCTACAGTGACCACAAGCATGGTTATGCGTCACAATGTCCTCTTGAGACTGGAGGTTCACACTTATAGTCTTCGTCACCCATGGGTTTCCCTGTAGGGGAAATAGATGAGGTCTGAGGAAAAATCATTCATCCCTAAGTGTTGGGTCTGGTTGACAGTTTGAACAAGGGAAGTGAACCAATATATGTGACTAGGAGGGAGGGTGCTTTGCTCACCTGCATCATTGGCTTTTGTAAAATCAGATAAGTCAGTGGTAAGATGTCAAGAACACCACTAAAGCAAAACTGAGTATGTTCTACCCTTGCAGAGCCTTGAGGCTCTGCTTTTAGGCTAAATATATATGAATCACACCATGTACACAAAAATGAGAGAAAGTAGAACTTACGTATTCTAGGAGTAGAGCTAGACTCTAACTCACCTTCTCCCAGGCATGCTGTCCATCTTGGTCATGCGCAGAAGTGTCCCTGGGGTCACAGTCTACTCAGCACATGAGGCTTTGCAACATAGTAGCCTCTTGCAACTCCTCAAGCTGTTCTCAGGACACAAATCTACAGCTGAGACGTTTCAGGGGCCCCATTCCAGCCCCTCATGCTCTTAGAGGCCTGGAGTCATTCTGAAAGTCTGTTTCCTGTGTTCTTTTTATTGGTAATTGGCCAGTGATAAGATAGCATTTAAATACATCCTCATTCATACTATTAAACTTGGTTAATATTTACTAAATACCAAAATTCAAGGTCTATACATTTTAAGAAGTTTAAAAGATGTAGGAGAAGTGAAAAGTACACTTTTAAATAATATGGTGCAAATGATTCCCCCCCCCCATTTCTGTGGGTAACTGAAGCTGAGACCAAGTGAAGAAAGGCCAGTGTCATCTAATTAGCTGTTTTACTGTCTTGTATTTACGTTTCTGTCTATTATCCTTTTTTAACTGAATCAACACCTCTCATGGGGTGGTATTTTTTTTCTTAAAATTACGGTGAATTTACCAAATTTAGTAATGATGTCAAATGCCCCCTTCAAATCAGTGATGATGTACTTTTAACAGATGCTGTTTCCCTCAGTGAACAAGTCCATAACCTCAGGTTTGTGTGCCTCATCCCAAACCATGGTGATTGCTTTTACTCATTCTCATAAGGACTGCAAGAAAGGAACACAAAGTCAACAGCCCAGACCTTTTCATTGAGGCCAACTTCTCAGATGGCTGGGTCATCTGTGAAGACACATAAAGCAGAGCTTGTTCTGGTGGAGGTCAGGCTGATGTCAATCAAGACAGTTCTTGTTGCTTAACATTCACAGTTTTATTTTCTTTTCATTCTAAGCATCAGTATCATGTGATGCTACATTTGGTAGAGGATGTTTGGGGGGCAGTGACCTTCTAGCATAAGATGAAAGTATCCTGAGGACAAAATTGAGCCTGTAGTGTATAATTTAAAGAATTACCTAACATGCTGCCTGACCTCCAAGACACAGACTTGGCCCTGATGGAGACATGCCTTTGTCTCCAGAAGAATATTACCAAAAGAAGAAAGAAGGCACAATGTGTGCACCACAGCACATCTGAACATGATGCCATGGCCATGGTCTTGAATCTGAGCACTTCTTGAGGAAAAAAAATAAAAGTATGATTATAAAAACCTAGTTTACTTTTTTCAACTGAATCTTTATAAACCTTGTCACCTGTCAATACAGCCATTTTTTTTTCTGGGCTGTTTACCTCTGCATTGGAGAAGATAATAAGCTTACTGAATGACTTTAAGTAAATCTGATTTCTTTACATTTGTGTACTTATAGATGGATAAATGGATAGGTGAGTGGACAGATGGATGAGTGAATGGATGAATGTAGGATGGATGGATAAGTGGAGGTAGGTGAATGGGTAGATAGATGGGTTAATGGATGTGTAGATGAGTGTTATATGAAGGCATGCATGTAAGAATGGATGGATGGATAGATGATGGATGTAAATATGATGGATTTATGGGTGGGTGGGTGGATGTGTAATGATTGGTGAATGGGTAGGTGGATGGACTGTTGGCTGGCATGCAAGGATGAATTAATGAATAGATAGTTGGGCAGGTGAATAAATGATGATAGATGGATGTGTGGGTGGATGTGGGTGGTAGATGGTTTTATGTATGTATGTACAGGTAGATGATGGAAAGATAGGTGGGTGGATGAATATGTGAGTGGGTGGTAGATGGTGAATGATGGATGATGAATGAGCAGGAAGATGAATGATGGATGGATAGTTGTGTAAATAGATGTATGATAGGTGAATGAATAAATGGATGGATGGATGATAAGGATGGATAGATGAGTGGGTTGGTATAAATGAATGGATGGATAGATTGGTGATAGATAACTCTGTAGGTGGGAATGGGTGGTTGGAAAAATGGATGGGTAGATAAATTGGTGATTAAGAATGAGTGGGTTGAAATATATAGGTGGGTGGGTGAATGGATGGATGAATGGATGGATGGATGAATGATAGGTGTTATACCTATCCCTATGGTGACTCTTATTCTGTTATATCCCTGCCTTGCCGTCATGAAGAGAGAATATCTACTTTTCAAGCATAAATGTTCTGCCATTGAACTAACAGATAGAGTGAATTGCCCCTATGGAAGAGCAGCTCATGATCTGTCAGATGCCAGCAGAAAGCATGTGGCTATGGCACTTCTCTCTCACCCAGTTTTATCCAGTTTCCCTCTAGTACCTTTAAAACTTAATGGCCCCAAATTACTTAATACTCAATAAACCCATTACAAAGGAGAGCAATATTTTAGAAACAGAAACCACAAGAGAAATATTATGCAAGAAGAACACAGATTATATACACACCACAACTGCTGCAAATTTAAAAGTGTATAGGGGGAGATATACTTTCTTATGACAGCCATTATTCACTCTCAAACTGCTTGCAAAGAGTTACAGCAATTTGCATTTAAATGGTGAGTTTCTGATGAAGAACTGACAGCTTTGGTATGTTTATTCACACACATAAACTACAGCTATTAATGCAATTCTAATGTGAGAATAAATACACTCTACTTATGCAGTGTGTTGATAGCAATTATGGCTCTCATTCACACTTTAACTAGTAGTCTTCCTGGCCTCCTCGCTTTGCCACAGTCTACATTCTGTGTCCCAGGGAGAAGAGGGCTTGTGCTTCACTTTCCAGGGCTGGGGATGCCAGTTCCATCCTGCAAACATATCTCAGTGAGGAGAGTTTTGCAGCCTAACAGCTGTTATGGCTGTGAAAGAATTGTGTGTAACCCTGCTTACTTGTACAAACATACCTGAAACAACAGCTTTTTCTTGATGCCATCGAGTTTTCTACCTATGAACCAACACCCTATTAGTAACCAAGTCCTTGACAAATCAACTTAAAAGATGAAAGAATTACTTTGGCCTTCAGTTTTAAGGGAAACAATCTGCTGTGTGAGGAAATAATGGCAGCAAATGGCTCATGAGAGGTGTGGGGAATGTCTATCTGGCACTCTTCCTCATATCACAGTAGGATGAGAAGCAGAGAGAAGACAAGAAGTTGGGGACAAGTTATAGACTTTCTGATCTTCCACAGAGCCCTGCTTCTCCTGCTAGGACTCACCCCTCCAATGTTCCACAACTTCTGGAAGCATCACCATCAGCTGTATGAGATGTTCATACACATGAAGCTGTTGGGGACATTTCACATCCAATTTTAACAAAATTCCTCAGCAGTAATTATACTGTATGAAGCAATGATCATTGAATCCTTTGGCTAATTCTTTTGTACAGAATCATTTACACTGAAATATGCAAGCATTCTAGAATCCTGTTCTTCCCGCCTGTTATATACTACTACATATGCCCTTTCTCCAAACACTGTGGCTGAACTGCTATTAGAAAGCAGTTGTCTTTCACATCCTATGAGAGCTGGACAGCATCTGCCTCCTGCCATCTGCTTCTGTGTTGGTGTTACTGCCTGTGGCTATGAACTAGACCTTGGTGCCACACTTCACAAGAGGCCCAGTTACCATTAATGAAGAAGTAATGGCTTTGTCCATGGGGTAGTATCTGCAACTGTCCCCAGCCTTGCCCTAGGAATGCTTGAGTCCTCTCAAGGATACTATCAAAGCCATGTCAGTGTTCAGGCTCAATGATCCTCAAGCTGTGTGCTTTATTAGAGTAAGAGAACACAGGAGGCTCTCAGAGAGACATAGTTTGGTCACCTAGCACATCTCCCTGACTCACTTCTGAGCCTAAGGAATCTGATTTGCACTCTTACAGTACAATTCTGCCCCAGATATTCAAACATTATTTTGGAGACTATGACTTTCCACTAGGAAAAGCAGTCATACAATCAAAACACTCAAGTCACTAGAAGAGTCTCCCACCTTCTGTTTCAGAATCTCTTCCCCCAAGCCTAGGGAAGAGATTGCACTCTGAACAGCCTGTTGGGACCCAGGCACCACCCTTGGCATGTGGACAGTCCATTGCTGTGGCTTCAGAATGATTCTGCAGCTCACCTGTTTACTTGTACTATTGCTGTCTGGTTGCAGGTTGTGCAACCTGGTCAAGACCAATGTTTCAAGCTGGGGCTGGACTCATAGTTTTGGTATATAGCAGTGATATCTATGGAGTGCAAACTCTGTGTCATGAGAAAGATGTTAATTGCATGCCTGTCACTCGTGTACCTGTCTTTAGAAGCAACACATGCCCTACCAGTCTGTCTCTAATATAATCTACGCTCCAACTCTACTTCTATAGGGAGAAGTTGCCCAGATGCTTACAGATGATATTAACAAATATTTGCTACCAGTTTCTCATTAGAGAGATAATCCCATAACATGACACAAAATGGGGCAGATGTAAGGAAAACCCATACAGCCTTTAAATTTTGCTATAACACAGAGAAGTCAGTTTTATTGGCTGATCATCAAGAACAAAATATATGCGGTGCCCTTGTCTAAGCCTAAGAGCTGTTCTCTTCCAGTGTCCAAAGTAACATGAAAAGGTAAATTCAGCACAAGTCTATAGTTCTTTACCATGAACATGGTGATTGGACCCAGAGGGTAGCATTCTAACAGTACTGAGAACAAGGTGACACATAATGACACACATATAACAGCTCTAATGTTGTAATAAGTCATGAGTCACCCCCAAAGACCTCTAAGATTTAATGTATAATTATCACAACTAAATTTGCAGCTGCATCTTCTATGTGACTTGGACTTTGTTGCAAATTTGTGCTGAGGAAATTGTTTCCTGGACTGTATGGTAGCTTAGCTGTAATGTCAATTCGCTGGCATTTAGTGTGTCTTGGTTTATTTACAGTGCCACACACACACACACTCATGCATACACATAAGCACATATTAATGTACACACACACATTTACATACACACTTACTAGAATGAATACACATAATACTCACATGTACATACACACACAGTCCCGTGCACACACACAAGCAAATAGACATACACATATAAACATGTATATGAACACACACATGCACTTGTACATGAATACACACATTCATATTGGAATTCTGCTGGATGCTAATGATACTGTCAATTAATAGATCTATGGACTGTGTCTCATGCTAGCCGCTCTGGCTGGCTATGGCTTGCCCTGTTTAAGAACTCTGTCAGGAACAGAGCACTTACTCTCCTATCCACTCTCCATCTCCCCTTTCTTTCTCCCTGTGCCCCATCATCCTATGCAATATCAGTAACGGCTTTATTTAAAATGAGAGAATTACGCTTCTTTGATGTGTGTGGATGCTGTCTTCAGCAGGCCCTTGTGTGAACACAGTAGCTTTGTGAAAGCCACCTCTCAAGGCCTTCTGTACTTCTCTGGCACACTAAGAAAACCATCATATGATGAAAGTAATAATAAAGCTATTTTTTCAGATAGAATGCAAACTTCATTTAATTAACTCTTTGATGATTTGATAAATTAGAGGATAGAAAAAAATATCAAAGTTTCCAAATGAGTATTTTCCTTGTGGATCAGTGGATTAGAAGCAGGAAAGAGAGTTCTAATTTGTGGTGTTTGTCACTATGTGACTGGGCTCTGATAATTCCACATTTGACATGAGTATCAAGCAGCAGGTGGGTGAGGGACAGTCCCTGATAAAGGAAAGAAAATGATTTCACTATTTACCTCTGCCAATCACGAGTCTTCAAGTTCTGTCATATATCAGAAAGTACAATTTCTATCAGAAGTACAAATTCTCACTAAGAATTATTCAGATCTTTCCCATTGGCTCATGTCCTTACATTATTGATTGATAGTCTGCATTAAGGATGTACATTTAGCCAAATATGCACCTTTGGTTCTGGGAACTGTGCCATGCCTTTTATCTTTGTATGGTACCTATAAAGAATACCAAAGAAAAGAATGTTTTGGATCCACAAAAAATAAAGTATCACATATTTTAATTTAGCAACATTGCCATGGCAAGTGATAACATAGAACCAACTGCAAGAAACATCCCCAATGTGGTCATTGCCATCTGGGTCCTGAGGTTCATAGTGAACAAAACATCTGTTAGATCAAATTCAGACTCAACTAGTCAGGGCATAGGGAATGACTTGGAAATTATAAAATTGAAGGAGCAAGGTGACCCTATTACTTCAGTGGGATTTTGGGAACATGCAGGGTACACGAGATGTTTAATACAATCAGTCTTTACATGCAAATAAAACTCAAGAACGTCCACTTAAGTGAGAGTTGTTGAAATTAAATCACAGAGCACCAGGAGGCTATAGCTGGCTGATCATTCAGCAGAGAAGTGGGGAAAGATCCACAGTGCTTTAGAGGCCAAGGACATTCTCACTTCTCTCCAAAGTAAAGCATCACCTGTGGGGCAAAGCCAATGAAAATCACAACAGAGGAGAATAGCCTGGATGTAAAATATCTCTGCTGCCCTTCACACATTTAACATCACAAAGACCTGAGAGTGCATTAAAGAAAATAAGATTAATACAAAGTTTCCAAGAGGAAAGTGAGATACAGCTCACAATTATAAAGACCCTTTTCAAAGAGTCAAACTGACAAGACAGGAAAGGAAAAACTTGCTAATGAGGCCTCTCAGTGATCAATTCTTCATAAAAATTGACTCAATGTTTCATGAAATCTGTTGAGTAATATATTAAAAATCAATAACTATGCCTACAAAATATATTGTGGGAATATTCAAGAAATAATATATAGTGGATGGTTTTTGTTAGGTAAGTATTTTAAGAGGAATTTTGAACATAATATTTACGTGTCTGAAAATAAAGGAAGAGTTCAAGCACAGTGCAGTTGACAGGTGGCTGTTTGAAGGGGAGATGCCCCACAGCAGGTGTAAGCGCAAGATATAATTGGAAATAGCCAGTAGGGCAGAGCATCTTAAAAGCAAGGCTTGGAAGATATTCTCCACAATACAAACACATATTTCAAAGAAAGAATATATAATCTGTGAGCTATTCAACATGAAAAATCATCTGTTGTGTAGTTGTATAGTTTTTTGTAGCTTTTTATGGAAAAAAAGATGTTATCTGTTAAATCTTACAATTTTTGAAGATAGTATTGTGGGTGATTCCCTCAGCAGCAGCGGGGGCAAGTAGCATTGATTTTATTGGTGTCTTGTGATGGTCTGTTCTGTCTGGGTAACCCTTGGGGAAGGGAGTGAGAAGGAACAGAGCAGTGATGCAGACCCAGGAGATAGGTGAGAAGCAAATAGCAGATTCTTTAAGCAAAGTTATTACAGATATGGAGCAAACATATCTGTCCCCTCCAGATTTTCCAGTGGCAGCTTGAGACTGTCTAGCTGTGTTCTCTCTCTCTCTCTCTCTCTCTCTCTCTCTCTCTCTCTCTCTCTTTGGCCTCCAGCATCCCAAAAATGCATGCATCATGTCACCAGTCACCAGGTCCAGTGGAAGACTCCAAGCTGTCTCAACAGAAAGTAACCAGTGTGCATAGCCATGTACACTACGAAGAACAAGGCAACCATGATTTCATTGGCTAGCTGGTTGCATTTTTCCCACAGTGTCTGAATATTTTGTTTGATATTAACACTATGCATGGCATTCTTCATGTCATTAAACTAATCTTCACTACAACTCTTGAAACGAAGGTCAAGTAAAGCTTGCTTCAGTGCTAAGACCAAGTAGTCCTATGGGGCAGCCCGGTCACTACTTCACGTCCATTTTCTCTGGGAAGCAATGACCTCCAAACCCAGATTCTCTGTCAGCCTGCAAGTTCGTCTCAGGGGCCACCACTCTGGAAAGTTCTGCTTTTCCATTCTGACTGGTACTCTCTCCTGAGCCACTTGATCTAAGAGCTGTCTGGTAACCAAGGTTAATTATCATAGACTCACATTCTTCTGGAACAATCAAGCTTTGCATCTAAAGGCAATAATTTCTCATTTCTATTTATTGTTGCACCATGCAATTCTTCTTCTCCAAGGACTTTCATATTATCTCTACTTTCTTTTCTGTTGTTCTTTCTCCCAGGCCATCCCCCTTCTTATCTATCTGCTTTCCACTTAAACAGAGTTCTACAGGGGTAGTCCTCCACCTATCTGAGAAAGCAGTATTGACACATCTAAGGTCTAGTGTCTCTGTAAATCTGTCCAGAAGCACAAAGTGCTTCATAAGCAAGAAACTGAGCCTAATACCTATAGCATCAAGCTGACCCATTATAGCTACCATGTATGGTGCCAGATGCTGTGTGTGATATCAAAAGCTGTTTGTGGTATCTGATGCCTTGAAGTTTGGGGTTCCATGTGTGGTAGCTGATTCTGAGTGTGGTACATGATGCTGTGTGTTATGTCTAATACAATATGAGGTACTTGATTCTGATTGTGATACAGGGAGATACAGGTGGACCTGAGGCCTCTGGCCAGTCTCATTCATGTAATCCATTGATTTCCAGGTCCAAGGAGAGATCATGACTCAAAAGCAATATGAATGGTACCTGTGGAAACAGAGTGAAGACATCTGAGGTCCTGACTGAGTTCTACATGCATCCCCACACTGTATACTCTCTCTCTCTCTCCCTCTCTCTCTCTCTCTCTCTCTCTCTCTCTCACACACACACACACACACACACACACACACAAACACACACACACACACACACAGAGCTCTGCATAACTCCACACACAATGTGTGTAACCACTGGTACTGCTCAGAGTTCCTTCCATTAGGTAACTGCTGCCCTTGTAACCCAAGATTGCTTTGGTACTGGCAATAGCACATGCTGAGTGCACTGTATGTATGTGTGTGCTTACTATGTTGCATATTATTTTAAAATTTCACACTAATTAATGCTTTTGTAGAAGTCACTTAGGATCTAAGAACTCTATGTGGCAATGTGGAAAGACAGTACCTTCTGACCTCAGGAAATAAGATAAGCAAACAATTGTTGAACTGAGAAAGAAATGTGAAAATAGAGAAGTTAAAATGCTCTTGGAACACAGGAATTCTTTTGAGAACTGTTTTCAAACCTGTTATAAAACACAAAAGTGACATTAAATGCCAGAAACATATACTTCTATTTAGAATATGTTGCCAGCAGATTAAAACTATTTAATTTTGCAAAAATAATTTATTATCTAATAAAAAACAACTTAGATCAAAACTTTTATGAAGTTTTTTGAATTTTGTAAACAAGTACTTATTTATAGAGATCAGACATGGTTTGCCCCAAAGCTTGGGTGAGTTAACTCCTGACAGCTCCTCCTCTGAGCACATTGGGTAGCAAGGTCACATGGGCTGACATAAGATGAGTTGGAAAGGAAAGGCTGGACAGAAACCAGGTATAGGAGCATGCATTTCGTGGGCTGAGGCCAAGCTAGCCATCGGAGACTCCAGAGGATTTCGTCTATATTGGGAATGTAATAAAAGTTAGGCAAACAGGTGGGCCATCATCCACAGCACCAAGAAAATCAAAGAAAAGCAGCTGATAGGACTCTGTTGGTGAATCATTTGCCACACAAGCATTCAATCCCCAGCTGGTACACATTAGTAATCTCAGCACTGGAAAAGTGTAGGTGAGAGAATGGCTGCTGACTCAGATTAGGTGAGAAAACTCATCTCTCTCTCTCTCTCTCTCTCTCTCTCTCTCTCTCTCTCTCTCTCTCTCTCTTTCACACACACACACACACACACACACACACACCACACACACACACAAGATTGAGGAAAATATCTGTTATTGGCCTCCAGCTTCTGCCCAGAGCATGCAGGTACGTGTGTGTGCATGCACATACAAACATATATACACATTGACAAGCTGGCAGTTCTTAAGGATCACACAGTGGAAATGTTCTGAAAGGTTTAGTGCCAGCCTAAAGAGAAGCTACAGGCCTGGAGTGTAGGTGTGTACTCTAAGAGGCAGGACTAGAGGACTGAGAACCTGCTTGGTAGAAGCTAAGAAACAGAGTACGCTGTCTTCATTGCCTTATTGTCATGCTCCAAGATGGGAAGCCAGGGAGCATAGCCTGACTTTACAGGGAGGATTTGCTGTGGGTGGTTTGAGAATTTTACCTGTTCTGGCTATCCAGAAGGACAGTTTCAGTAGAAGAAAGCCAGGGAAGAAATTAAGGTTTGTGTTTGGAATAACTGCAGAAATATCAACCAAGAGGTTAGATTAACACCACACACACACACACACACACACACACACACACACACACACACACACACACACGAAGAGAGTGGCATTTAAAAGTAGTGCTGTGAATAACACAGACCAGGATATATGGCATGGAATGCTTAGGTTCCTGGAGAACAAGAAGAACCCAGTGACTACAGCCTTCCACAGCACCCTTAGCTGAATGGTAGTGTCTTGCAATTCCAGAAAAACTGCATGAGCAACAGGAAGTCAGTACTCAGGAGGACATATCTTTGTCTGGCTGATTAGAGAAGAGATAAACAGATTCTTCTTAGAGGAAGACATGGAGGCTAAAAGCTATGTACTCACAATGGGTGAAGAAGGTGCAGCTTTGGCTCAAGTCTTAGCTTAATACAGAGCATAATCAAACAAGGGTGGATACCAAGAATTTTCCCAGACCACTCTGTATAGTTAACCAGTTTTTAAAGGCCCTGTAAAATCTCATTCATGGCTATGTTTGGATTGTAATTTGTTTGTTCTCAGCTCATCATATCTTTGAAAGACCTTAAATATCTCTTTCCCAATAGGACTCTACATATCCCCCCAGATTTTACAGACTAAAATTTAAAATAACTTATTTAAATAAGAAATTTATATAACATCCTTGTTTAATTAATACTGTACATTTTCTTTTTTCAAGAAATTTATTGTTTCTATGTTGAGAGTTGAGTGCAGATCCATATCAAATGTAATATTTAAATTCTGATTTTGTTTTCAATATACCATTCAGGTATCAATTATTCTATGGAAATATTTTGCCTAAATATAATATACATAAAAGCAAGTTAGTAGACTTTAATCTGAGACTAAATTGATTACTAATTCTTTTTAGCTAAATAGGGGAGTCTTGAACATAAATTGTTCTGTCTACAGACAGTATCTTACTGTTGTATGCTGTCTTGACCACTTTGAATCTTACTTAGAAGTTTATAAATGAGTTCACATCCATGATCATGGAGTTCTTCGAAGGCTTGTATCATCAATGTGTAAACCTTGGCAAATTTTAACAGATCAGTGTGCACATTATAGAAACTAATATTTATATTTTAAAGCATTATGATGATCAGGAAGATTTCATTGTATTAGAATATACCAAAATATTTTGAAACCAAGTTTTATTGAAAATTCAGCCTTTCACGAGTGAGTCTATCTGGTTTGCCTTTTACAAATGGCAATGTCTTCTCTGCAGATAAAAGCTTCAGAAGGCTGAAAAATCAAATACTCAGGGCTTCCTTGTCAGAGCTCCTGTAAATAAACACTGTCGCCAGCTCACTTTAAATGGATTAAAAACACATGCTCAAGTTGTCTCTAAAACACAAAGGACTTATTTTTAAAGGATAATATATTCAGCAAAATGCATTTTAAATTAGGCAGAGCCCTCCTGACACTGGGAGTTTTGAAATATTGGAACCGCAACTGGGTTTGCAGACTCAGCATCCAAAGCTTCCGAAAACAAATGCATGAATTGATGATGGTCGTGAGACAAAATGAAACATCTTTCCTAAAGAACATACCTCAGAGCCTCCCACACCAGGGCATCCACAGTGGCTTGTATGTGCCTCAAAGTTCTTGTATATGTGCAGAGAATTAATTGGTTTAAAATGATAAAATTGGCATATTTTATGACTAAAAATAGTTGATACCATTGATCTTTGCTCAATAGAGTAGACAAAAAACAGGCAGATGCACCCACAGACAGAATTTTTTATTATTGTTTACCTTAAGCTCCCACAGACTTTTGCTGGGAGGTGACACAAGGCACTTATTCTCATCCCCTGTGTAACTTATTGAGATAATTTAATATAATAGGGAACATTATTTTCCTAAGACATAAAATACTTTGAAACATTGATATATATCCAGGATAATTGTTAAGGGTTTAATATTGACCAAATCAATGATCAGGGACTGTGAGATTAGCAGTAATAGAACTTTTTCAAGTGATAGTAGTGCTTAATATTAGAGACAGATATGCTTCCATGTAAATGGCTGAAGCTCAGGATTTCAGCTAGTGCACTGTGCTTCCTTTCTGGTGGTGTTCTCTGTCTCATCCTTGCAGTCTTGTGTACAGGAAGTGCATGTCCTGAACAGCCTTCCACACACTGCTCAACACCTCTGCCTCACTGAGAAGGGGAGAAACACTAGACCTGTTATGAATTTTTAATGAAATTACTGCAAAGCAAATTTCAATTATCACACCAAATGCTAATGATCGCTTCGCATATTCAACTTTATTGGCTTGCCTGCCCTCCCGCCAGCTCCTTAATTCTAATAATTTGACATAATATGAAGGTTTCATATGTCTTTATTAATGATATATACTTAGAGATTTATTTTATTCACAGGCGAGAATACATTAGCAGATTATCTCCGCCTGCAAACATGAAATTAACATGCAATTCCTTCACTGAAAAAAAAATGAGAACCTGCTCATCATTTCTGTCCATTCCACCAGGAAAGAGAAGAGGGATAGAGAGGCTGCAGGATCCACAGACAAACCCTCCTCACCAGAAACAAGGGAACAACAGCCCCAATGTTCGGACACAACACAACATCAGCAAACCAGGAATCATGAGAAAATATCCATAGAAATTAAAAATTTTCATAATAACTAGATACATTTTGTAAGCTGCTTTTACCAACGTAGTATCTCACAAACATATTCAAGTACTGTGAGAATATGTGTGAAGAAGCATTGGGTACATGCATATTCCGTGTGAAGTTGCCTAAAACAGATTTGTCCCTTAGTCCTGGTGCAGCTACGCCTCTGAGTGCTATCAGTATCAACTAAACACTACAATCTCTGTGTGTAAAGGGAAGCCATGTCCAGACATTGGAACCCATAGAAGCACTTAGCTCATATAAAAAGAGTGGGTTTCTCCCCAATAAACATCTGCCCAATAGCATGCATTTCTCAAGATTTTTTATTACTGGCTTTTGAACAAAATCCCAGCTTTCTTCTCCCACACAGAGACAGAAACTCACTTCTTGCTCCATCTTCATATTGGCATAGGCCTCCTTCTCAAGGGCTGGGCTCACCATGGGCAGCAGAGAGAATACAGGTTCGTAAGTACCAGTGTGAGGTAAGCGCAGGTCTGAATACAGCTGGACCTCAGAGATAGCCAATAACCCTTCTCCAAACAGATAAATCCTTAAAGGAAGCCAAAACCCTTCATGCAAACTGAGTTGTTTAGGTAAAATTCAAAATTAATATGAGAAGGCAAAAGAGGTGACTCAGCATTTGTTCCTCTCTTTTTACCTAATTTTGTGTGTGCATTACTAAAAGATGTTATTCTTATTGTCTAAAGGTCTTGGTTTAATTTTTTATGAAAATGTCTTTTACTGGTCTGTGGTATAACTCGGTGGCAGTGTTTCCTTCCACCTGTGCGACATCCACACTTCAGCATGTACTGTGCTCTTCATTCTCCATAAAGTTCTGAACGGCTATCTCTTCTCATGTTTCCAGTTGAAGAACATCCTCTGTCTTCATGGTTCAGGTGCACTGATCACACAAGTACTGACAACCTCAGTCTCATCTTTTAGGGATGCGACTTTGGCTAGATAAGGACATTTGGTTTTGCAATATTTTCTTTCAGCACCTTAAGTATTTGTTATATGTTTCTGATATCAGTTACATTATATTTTCATGTCTACAGGCATTTGGTTTACAGTTTCTGTGTCAGTAATTATTTATACATCATGATCTTTACATTGTGGTCCCAATTTTAAAAGTACAGTATGTAGAAAAATGAAACATTCCTAATGGAAGAAACTCAACAAGTGCATCTCTGCAAGGAGTTGGGGTGAACTTCAACCATTCCAGATCACCCCATGTAAACCCCAGCCTTAACTGGTTGGCAATTTCCACCCAGTAGGTACCAAAGACATATTCATGGCTGCATGTATTTGTTTTTGTTTGGTTTGTTGTTGAGTAGTTTGGTTGGGTTTTTTTTGTTGATGTTCAATTCATTTTCTACTACAACATTTCACTAACTGGTTGAACCAAGAATTATGCATGACTGCTACCAGCTCTGGAAATTATGATCTGGAAATATACTTTAACCAATAGCATTCCATGCTTGTGTAGATAGAGACTTGAATAATTATGGAATCTTCCATATCTTTCATGCTTATAAAACATACGTCTGTGAAGATTACACTGTAGTTATTTCCCAGTCTCTCAACAGTTAGGGTGGATCTCCTGCTGAACACCTGTGCACAGGGATGCTTGTGTTTTCAGCAATTTGACTTATGTTCTCATGTGTGTGTGTGTGTGTGTGTCTATGTGTGTCTGTGTGTCTGTCTCTGTGTGTCTCTGTATCTTTGTGTGTATCTATCTCACTCTGTCTCTGTCTCTTTATGTGTGTTTCTCTCTCTCTCTCTCTCTCTCTCTCTCTCTCTCTCTCTCTCTCTCTCTCTCTCTGTGTGTGTGTGTGTGTTTGTTGGATATCTTGTATTAGTTACAAAAACTGAAGAGACATTTTGTATATATCTGTGTTTACCTCCCTCTAAGATGGGTTGTATTTGTTTTTGTTTAATTAGATATCAGAACTTTCATGTGTCCCCTGTACTTATTTGAGATCCCTCTTTGTTTTGAGGTAGCCGGATTCTGTAAGCTTGTTTGTCTGAAGTTCCTTCAGGTGCAGTGGGCTCAGGTTCTGGTACCCTACTTTTGTGGTACAAGAACTAAGAACGTTCTGTTCATAAAGTTATTTTTAGTACATACTGTACTTTTGCTCATTTTCCCCTACTCCCTCTGGAGGGTAAGCCATTCCAAAGCTGTTCACTGGGGTCACTGACCCTAGTAATCACTCGTTTGAACCATGGTGACATAAAATCAGAAGAAGTTAAAGTAGTATGTACCTCTCCTTAGGATAAGTGACTGTATGTTCTTCTCAGAAGGCCAGAGCTTCTAAATTGAGAAAACAAATACAGTCATATTTTAAACATTTATTTTGGCTGTAGATATTTCTCAGATAATTATTGTAAATACTTGATAGAATTTTCTGCCAGCAAAGTGTATAAAAGTACAGGCATCCCCAGGACAGTCTTCAAGACTTGCCATTTGAAATCATACTACTAAATGTTGTCTGACATGCCATCAAGGTTGGGAATTGTCTATTCTGCCCATGTTTCCCCTACATGGCTGTAGGACCTGTAGGCTTCTACTTTATCACTCTGGGGCATCTTATTTCTGAATGTGAGAATGTACTTGAATTATTCCATCTCAGCTCTCTGATGAACCCATAGATATTCACTGGGGTTTATATTTGCTATATAATTCATTATTTTATTTTTGTGGTTATAATATAATTACATCATTTCTCACTTCTCTTTCTGCCTTCCAAAACCTCCCTTATACCGTTTTTTTTCTGACTTTGAAATTCATGGCCTCTTTTTTCATTAATTATTTTTATATGCATATATATATTATACATAGTTCTAAATATAACCTACTCAGTCTGTATAATGTGACTTATTGCATATAAGACATTATTGATTTTATGTGCTTTACATGGGTGTTGGACTGGAAATTTTCTTTAAGGACTTTTATTCTAATATTTAACTCCTGCTCTAAAATTCCCACTTATTTTATTTTCCCTTTCTCTTACAAGATTCATTCATTCATTCATTCATTCATTCATGTGGTGTTAGAGATTAAATCCATGCTTTCCCATGTTGCAGACACAACTTATTAACTAACTTCATTGAAGTTACTAAGATTGTATTTCTTTCTGAATCTTTATATACAATCTTCTCTACAGCACTTGTCTTCCAGTTCATGCATAATGACCTAGTTAGTGCTTCTTTGATTAATTTCCATGTCCTATGCTGCACATCTTTCTACTTCTTCCCCTGCCCAGTATCTTCCCCTGCCAGCACTCTCATATAGATCTTGGGCATCATCTGGCATGGGAACATGCCCAAGGTCTTCTTCTAGTCAGAATAATTCAGTTCTTTTTTTGTAGTGTGATTTTTTTTATTATGAATAAAGTCTCATTTTTATCCATGTAACCCCTTGTTCAAACTCCCTTCTCCCTCCCACCTTTCCCAGTCACTCACTCCTCTCTCCATCAGTATATCTCCTCCCCAGCAAGGGCAGGAGCTCCAAAGTTTTCAAGGTGGCTTAGGTCAGGCAAATCTGCCTTCCTCACCCCAACATCAAGACTGAGTCAGGTGTTTCTTTGGAGAAAATGGGCTTCAAGATGCCAGTCCAAGGTGCTTCAGATCCCAAGCTGTTCAGTGGTTGTAGTTTGTAGCTTGGAAATGCTTTGCTTTTTGTTTAAAGTCCACTAATGAGTGAGTACATCCCCTGCTTATGTTTCTGGGTTTGTGATATCTTGCTTAAGAAGATATTCTCCAAATCCATCCATTTGCCTGCAAATTTTAGGATATTACTTTTTCTTACTGCTGAGTAGTACTCCACTGTGTAGATGTAGCACAGTGTGTTAATCCATTCTACAGTTGAGGAACATCTAGATTGTTTCCAGGTTCTTGCTATTATGAATAATGCTACTATGAACATAGTTGAGCTAATGCCTTTGGAATGTGAATATGCATCTTCAGGGTATATACTCAGTAGTGTTATTGCTGGATGCTTGGGGAGATTGATTCTCAGTTTTTAAAGAAATCATCATACTGCATTCTAGAGTGGTTGAACAAGCTGACACTCCCACCAAGAATGGAGGAATGTTCCCCTTCCCCCGCAACCTCTCCAGCATAGGCTGTCATCTGTATCTTTAATCTCAGCCATTCTGACACGTGTAAGGTGGTATCTCAAAGTTGTTTTGATATGTATTTCTCTGATGGCTAAAGATGTTGAACACTTCTTCATGTGCCTTTCAGTCATTTTTAATTCTTCTGCTGAGAATTCCCTTTTTAGTTCTGAACTTTATCTTTTAATTGGGTTATTAAGGGTTTGGGGCTCTAGTTTTTTGAGTTCTCTATATATTTTAGAGATTAATCCTCTGTCACTTGTAGGGTTGATAAAAATCTTTTTCCATTCTGTAGGTTGTCATTTTGTCTTATTGACTGTGTCCTTGGGCTTCCAGAAGCTTCTCAGTTTCAGGAGATCCCACTTATTGATTGTTGTTCTTAGTGTCTGTGCTACTGGTGTTATATTTAGGAAGCGGTCACCTGTGCCAAAGTGCTGGAAGGCATTTCCCACTTTGTTTTCTATCAAGTTCAGAGTGGCTGGGTTTATGCTGAGGTCTTTGATCCATTTAGATTTGAGCTTTGTGCTGGGTGACAGGCTTGGATGTATTTGTATTTTTCTACACGCTACCATCCACTTTTTCAACACTGTTTGTTAAAGATACTATCTTTTTTACAATGAATATTTTGGGCCTCTTGGTCAAAGATCAGGTGTTCATAGGTTTTAGGGTTAATATTGGGGTCTTCAATTTGATTCCATTGATCCACAAGTCTGTTTTTATGCCAGTACCAGGCTGTTTTTATTACTGCAGCTCTATAGTATAATTTGAAGTCTGGGATGGTGATGCCTCCTGTGGTTCTTTTGTTGAGCAAAATTGTTTTTGGCATTCCTGGCTTTCCTGTTATTCCAAGTAAAACTGAGTTTATTCTTTCAAAGTCTGTAAAAATTTGTATTGGGATTTTGATGGGCAGTGCATTGAATCTGTAGATTGTTTTGGTAGAATTGCCATTTTTATTATGTTGATCCTACCTATCCAGGATCATGGAAGATCTTTCCATTTTCTGATATCCTCTTTAATTTCTTTCTTCAGTGATTTAACTGTTTCATACAGTAGAAACTGAAGGAATATTCCCAAACTCTTGTTATGGGGCCATAATTACCCTAATACCCAAGCCACTCAAAGATTCAACAAAGAAAGAGAATTACAGACCAATTTCCCTCATGAATATTGATTCAAAATTCCTCAACAAAATTCTGGCAAACCGTATACAACAACATATAAAAAATATCATCCACCATGATCAAGTAGGCTTCATGATCAAGTAGAAATGCAGGGATGGTTCAACATATGAAAAACCATAAATGTCAGTCATCCAACATATAAACAAACTGAAGGGGAAAAAAATCCACATGATTATATCCTTAGTTGTTGAAAAAGCCCTTGACAAAATTCAACACTCCTATATGATAAAAGTCCTGGAGACATCAGGAATACAGGGAAAATATCTATATATAATAAGGGTGATTTACAAGAAGCCAACGACCAACATCAAACTTAATGGAGAAAAACTCAAAGCAATCCCTCTAAAATCAGGAACTAGACAAGGATGTCCTCTCTCCCCTTATCTATTCAATATAGTTCTCAATGTTTTAGCTAAAGCAATAAGAGAATGAAAGGAGATTAAGGGGATACAAATTGGAAAAGAAGAAGTGACACTATCTCTATTTGCAGATGATATGATTGTATACATAAGTGACCCACAAAATTCTACCAGGGAACTTCTGCAGCTGATAAACACCTCCAGCAAAGTAATAGGATACAAGATTAACTCAAAGAAATTAGTAGCCTCCTATTCACTAAAGATAAAAGGGCTCAAAAAGAAATAAGGAAAACACCACCCTTTATAATAGCTACAAATGGCATTAAATATCTTGGAGTAACTATAATTCAGTTCTTGAAGACAAACATGTCACTGGAAAATTATCTCTATCTTTTGAGTTCTGGTGCTGTTCTTTATACCATGGTTTGGGGAAATGTCTAGGAGCACTTTACAGTTTCTAAAGTAAATAGGAATTGAATTTTTCCTATTGTTACACTAAAATGATTCAAAATAAATAGATAAGAACTAAATAGTTTTAATGAAAATAGAAGGTGGATGAAGTCTACATGTTGAGTTATGACTATATTTTAAGTGGTACAGCCATACTCACATTGGAAAATAATTTGGCATTTCTTTAGAAAACTAAACATAGAGGTACCATGTAACTTGTCTTTTTAACATTGAAAATTAGTTTAGAAATAAAATCTAAGGTTTGCTACAAACTTTAGAACCCATATCCAGTGTTACTATAGACAAAATGACTTGGCTCATACAATCACTGCGGCTCCACCACATCACAGTATCCTTGATAAGCACGAGAGAAGTTCTGTATATTCCATATGTATTTACAGAAATACCCATTGCTGTAACACAAAGTTAAGGGCAGAACAAAACTATAGAAATCAAGATCAGATCTGTCACAGAGCACAGCTGGGGGCAGGGTGGGAGGAAGTGTGTAAGGCTAGAGAGTAACATGAGAGGACCCTGTGCTGGGACTCCTGACTATGTCAGTGTCAATATCCCAGCTATAGTGTGGCACTACAACTCACCAGGTCCGACCCTGAAAGAGAGGCTACATCAGAAACACAATGCCTCTGTTAACTATTATTCACAACTACACACAAATCTAAATGTACTGCTAAATAATAAGTTTGAGGGTTACATGAGCATGAAATTTAGTTTTACTTATAAAATTGCTAACTTCTGAAATTATAGATTTAATGACAGGGCTGGCGCAATGGCTCAGTGGTTAAAAGCAGGCAATATTATTACAGAGAATCTGAGTTCAGCTCTCAATCAGTATTGGACATATTACAACCACCAGTAGCTAACGCTCAGGAATAATCTAGCACCTTCTTTGGCCTCTGCAGGCATCTGTACTCATCTACACATTCCCACACATGTACACATAGTTTAAAACAAAGTTTATGACAGTAGCCAACTTGTCATGACCATGAAGTAATAAGCTTGTATTTGTATGACACGTCTAAGTTTGGTTAGAGTGGAGAGGAGAGAAACTCAAGAACATGAACCATGTACCTTAGAATCAGATAGTTAGCATATCAAATTCTGACAAAAAATAAGTAAATAAAGAATGCTGAAGTTTTAAACTGAAGATTTATACACTTGGTAAAACTACTAGTAACATAAATGTTTGAGGCTGGGTAAAATAAAATGTTGAGGAAATATTAAAAATCAAATTTATAAATAAATGCCATGAAATTCTAAAAGGCATTTAAAATATGACTTAATATGGAGCTTAAAGGGTATATAAATGCATTTTCATATAAAGTTGTAATAAGTTTATAGAAACATAATTCCTGTTATTTACCAAATATACCTCAGTGAGTCACTGTTTTTAATAAATGTGACACTGTGCAAGTAATTTAAAACATAGATATTCTAACCACTCATTAAGTATTCAATTATTTCACTATTGAATGAAAACAGATTAAAATATCAATACTGTGAGCTAAAACTGCTACAATTAAAGTTCATATGATTTTTTTTTCCAATTAAGTACTTTTATAATCAATTAAAAGCTTAGCCTAAAAGGGAAATTTCAAGCAGGGACATGCAGAGCATTAAAATCCTGTCAACATGAAAACAACAGGAGAGGCCTTTATTGTATTCATTAGCAGATGCACAGGGCTTCCAACAAGTTCCAGCCTTCCAACATTGTTTTTCCAAAAGCTATTATTTAGAAATGAGGATGCAACATTGCTCAAATAAAAATCACTACCACTCTATGCACAAGGCTGTGTGAAAGAGAAAATTGGGTCCAGGGTATTTGTGCTGCTTTTCATGCTCAGAGATGACTAAGCAGTGAGTTTCCTGAGGGCTCTCTGACAAATTAAAACCATTGTTTTTATAAATGTTCTGAATTTTGGTTTCCTCATTTCTTCTTTTATTGAACAAGTAATACATAACAGGCTCACAATTTATCTGAGTCATGATCATGGTCTGCCTATTAGTAGAGGCCTTAGACTGGTCCCCTAGGAAACATTTTAAAAGCAACTTCTTTCATTTCACCCTTGCTTATTTAGTTACCCATTTCTTTCTTCATTTCAAAGAGTGCTTTGGGGTTCAATGGACTTATTACACAAATTGGGTTGTGAATAAAGTCTGACCATTAAAAATTATTCTAACCTTTCTTGAATGGTGCTAGTGACTGCACTCCATTGTCACTTCAGGTCTGTGATGTAGACCATAATTCATCAAGGAGAGTAGTTAGAGGAAGGGTTGTTTTTGAAGGTCAGGAATCAGTCCATCTAAGACTGAGTGAATCTCACAAAGCACACATTTGATCCTCAGCTGTGTGGGTGACTCAAAAGGCCATTCTGGCTTCTTCACAAGCTTGACTGGCCTCTCTCAACTGGGTGGCCAGAAAATAGCTGTTCCTTGTCTCAGATTCCATTCTTAGACTTGGGACTCAAAACTCAAGTGCTCCATAAAGAACATAGCATGGAAAAAAATGTTTTTCCTACTTGTCTACAAAGCTAAAAGCATATCCATGAGGTATTTGAAGCCAACTGGCCTCGCTGAGTCAGTCTCATCTACGTCCACCAGCAACCATGGAAGGCATAGCATCCACCAGTAGCTCAATGAACAGCCAATAGACACCACTGCTCTTTTAAAGGGATGTGAACATTTCTCTTCTATTGCTCTGGGGGTGGAAAAAACTCACAAATCCACCCTGCCTCAGTTTTTGTTGATATCACAGCATGCTCTCCTTTAGGAATGTTTCCATTTACATACTCAAAAGATCTAAGAAAATAAATTATGGAAACAAGGACCAATGCCTCAGAGAACAGCACACTTTGACACTTCCCATCCAACTGACAGCTGAGTCTAACCTACTGCATGTTCGTATTTGTTTCTGGTTCATGGATACAGGAAAGTGCAGAACCTTCTCTTGGAGACTCTGAGCTTATGGATTTTCAGAGTCAACCATATAAGCCAACTTACTTGCTTGTTAGAACTATAGACTAACCTCGCATTGAGTGGCACTATGGGAAGGTTTTGCTCTCAGCTTCACACAGAATGTCTGAGGTCTCTATTCTAGAGATTCTTATCTGGAGGTTATCCTGTTTTTAGAGATCAGATGAGCTTTAATCAACATCCCTATGTTACTCTCCACCTTATTCATTTGAAGCAGAATCTCTCCTAGAACCTAGAGCTTGTGGGTTTAGGGTAGACTTGTACTCACAAAGCCCCAGTGACCATCTTGTCTCTTCCTGAACTAGTGGTCAATTGTTAAGTAGGCTCTGATATTTGAACTCAGATCCCCATGTTTGTGCAGCAAATACTCTTAACCACTGAGTTATCTCTCTAGACTTCACCTAGTTCCTTATGTACATATGCCTGCATGGAGTCAGTTTACTTGCTGAGCATTTTCCAGTTTGAAAGCTTTATTTTCTCTCAGTCTATTGCACACATAAGATTATCATAAGGTAGCCTGGATTTACAGGCATTTTACTCAGTACTGTCAGTTATTTGGGGCAATCCTTTGAAACATAATGGCATTGTCCCATCCATGTAGCATAGGCTAAAAAAGCCTGAGCACAACACACTCACAGAGTTTCTTGAGTGACAGTGTGGACTTTATTATCGTGTGTCAGAATTGCTGGTTGCTTAAAGCACAAATAAGGAACCCAGTCTGTAGCAGGTAATAACTACAATAAGAACCTCAAAATCTGACATTTGGATTTTATCTTTGGTCTGAAATTTATCTTACCTGCTTGAAGTTAATATTTAACAAAGAAGCTGGCATGCATAGTGTCATTTACCAACACTGTTGATTTCATTTTCCTTCTCCTAGCTCTAATGACTTTTCCCCAGGCTTAAAATTTGACAAGTTTTTATTTTGTTTTGGTTGCATGCCAAGGTAATAAAAGAGAAGGGCTCCACAATGTGGCATCTTTCAGAATTCCTCTGCCTGGTAATTTCTGCATTTGTCTTCCTACAGCTCAATCAACTAGACATACATTCTCAGCTCTTTTTTCTCCCACGGCAGTGTGAATCACTATAGGCCTTTATCATGGTTCTCTAGCATATTTTTTTACTTTCCTTTGATTAGTATTTTTTAAAGAAACTTAACTCTAACTCTATTTTATTGTCTATCTTAAAAGCCTAATGGCATAAGAATTTGCATTCCCTACCTTCATGCAAGTGTCATTTTTCCCAACATAGGACTTTGGAATGATAGCTTGGAAAGTGCAGAACCTTCTCTTGGAGACTCTGAGCTTATGGATCACACTGATGCTTTGGGAGAATTGTTTATGCAGCCATTCCACTGTGCCAATAAAGCCACTTAGAATCATATGATGGAGCTAGTGATTGGCTGACCAGGATTACCTAGAGTTCTTGGAAGACTAAGGAGGTAGGTCTTTTAGGGAAGGCAAGGAAAAGAAAGGATTTCTGGAGATTTTACAGGGGAGGTGATCAGAGAAAAATGTTAAGAGAGGGTCATCCAATAAACTGTCTGCTGTCCTTAAATTTTATCAGATCTTTATTTCAATTTACAACTTCTGAGTTGTTATTAGACTGGAACAATTTAGATATTTGTTATAAAAATTATACATAAAATGGTAGATTATGGGATCTACTTTCAAACTAAAAACACAAATACTAGTCTCAAATAATTTACATTGATATAGATTTTTGTATATTGACACAAATTTAATGTCATTTTTGTTATACTATACATTTTTATTTCTTATTTAAGGTTTTTGTATTTATATAGTTCATTTTAAAATGCAATGTAAAGTTCTAGTTCTTGAAATCTATTTATGATCACTAAGAAATATAGGTTAGTAGCTAGTCAACTATAACAATCAAATATATAGTTCTGTTATGTGTATTTTTCAGGATCAATCAAAAACATTTTAAACAGAGAGATAGTCTTCAAACATTTCAGAGACCTATAGAATATGGCACTTTAATGTTTTAATAACATAGGACTTTTCATGACAGTGAGACATGTCTACTGCTGATAGCACTAATTTATTCCAAAACATAAAGAAGAGAGGCATTAAAAAGCCTCCATATGAAGTTTTCTTTAATTTGTGGCAAAATCAGCCACTGGGCAAAGAAACTGCCTTTGACTCAAATACAGACAGTATGCTGTCCAAACTGAACAAGCAAGACACATAAGAAAGCAACTACCAAACATTGCCAAGACAAGGTAGGACAGTTCTAAAAATTCCTGTTTCACAGAAAAATCTATCAGGTATTTTAGTCCCACAAACAAAGACATATGCCCCAGTGTTGCAGAGGAACTCTGGGTACTGTCCCAGCAGCCAGATGTCTCTCATAATTATTTTTCACTTTGGAAGTTTCTTGTTCTGTATTTCCTATGTACTCAGATAATATATCATCTTTCTCAGGACTCTGATGGGGTTGAAGATTAGATAGTTATAGTCACAAGTATTTTTAAATTTATAATAGAAAGCAAATTAGGTACAAAACTTTTGATTCACTAAGATAAGATAGAGAATAAAGTATTTTTTTTCAAAAATTTGCCAGATACTGACTAAACATTGTAAATATATTTCTTACTTGATAATTGTTCTTATTGTATATAGTTACTACATTATAATTTAAATATTTTTCTTTTTATTTAGACAAAAAGAGGAAATGCTGCAGGAGAATTGCTTGTAGAGCCATTCCATTGTGCCGGTAATGCCACCTTGAATAAAAGGATAAAGTTAGTGATTGGCTGACTGGTATTAGCCATAGAGTTTTTGGAGGACTGAGGAGATGTGCTAGAAAGAACAAGAGAAGAGGAGAGGATTTGTGGGAGTTTTCCAGGAGAGGTAGTTTGGAGAAAAACATAGAGAATTTATGAAGGTTTTTTTTTTTTTCAATGTTTGACTCCTGAGTTTTTGTTATACTAGAACAATTTAGATACTCATTCACACTGGGGCTTCTCACCCTGACATGCAAAAATTGAGAAAGGATTTATCATGTCTACAAACAAGATAAATCACCTCTTTTCACAGCTATCAGGCATGTCCTCAGAGAGAGAGCAGATGATAAGCAAGCAGTGGAGTTCAGAACCTCAGGGATGCTTCAAGCTCCTGGGCACAAGGACAGGGTTGGGAAGTCCTCACTTCTGCCTGCCCAGAGGAACTTTCTGTAAGACGACTGTGTCTTAAAAGAACAGATATCTTGGAGTTCTCTTTCCCAATGTCTTTCCCTTTTAAATATTACTTGAAGGGTATCTAATGGTGAAACCAAAGCTTCTCCCATTTTTCCAACCATGGGTTGCCAAAGTGTTCATTCTCTAGCTGTACAGCGAGTATTAAGGAAAAGGTAGAAGTCAAGCCAAATGTGCCTGGAACACATTATTACATTTGGAAAGAGACTGGAGTGTGCTGGAATTACAGACAGATTCAGCTGGAACTTAATCATTAACCTAGACTGCTCTGGTTGTATCAAGGCTTGAAAATTCACAGAGAGTATAACCCGATCATCATTTCTTCCCTCTTCATTCTGAACCTTATTCTGAGCACATTCTCCTGGCTCCAGTCTATGGCACTGTAATAAGAAGTAAGAGATTCAATCATCAGAGCTGATGTGAGCGTGATTAGAGATGGATTATGATATCAGCCCTGGCCATGTATGGTGGTGACTACAGAGAGGGTGCTGCTGGGCATTGCTCCTTTCTCAAGCACTGCTGTCACTTGAAGCCTTATGTTCCTCACAAAAGAAAAGCTTGGTTAGACCTACCCAGAAACTACCTTCCTCACAGTGCTCCTCCAAAATCTAGCATAGGGGTCTCCCAGAAGTTTTGATGTGAAACATGGCCAGCCTATCCTGAGGCTGGCTGGGTCAGTGTCAGGACTTATCAAAGCACTGGTTTACCTTATCTCTATTAGGAAACATACACAGCATCACACAAGACAGCTAATGTGGTGTTTGCACATATACACAACAACATGGGGTGTTCCATTTCCTGATTATGCAGCCAAGTGGGAACTACGCCTTGATGCCTTGTCCAGGATCAGAAAAAGTCTCACTAGAGTAGAAAAAAAATCCAAAACCAAATTGTGGAGCATGGATCCTACTGAATGTACCATTGTAAATTGGTTAGCTGCCATATGGGTGCTGGGAATCGAACCCGGGTCCTCTGGAAGAGCAGATGGTGCTCTTAACCACTGAGCCATCTCTCCAGCCCCGTACCATTGTAAATTAAAGAAGAATCTCAGTGGAACTATTGCAGGTCAGGTTGTACATTTGGCCCTCTACTGACAAGAGGTAACAGAAGTAGGCAGGCATATCTTTTGGTTTGCACATCACAGTAAACACATCACTTTGTAGTTACAAATATTGTTTAAGGTCTATCATTTAATAATAGTCCCCAGGACTGCAATTCCAATTGTTTAGAAGGATGAATTAGGAGAATCACAAATTCAAGACCAGCCTCAGCTATAGAGTGAGCTCCATATCTGCCAGAAAAACTGAAAGAAACTCTACCTCAATTGTTATTCAAAGGACTAGGGGTTTCTGGATCCTGAAGGAACGTTTTCCCAAGACTCTGTAGCACCTTCAAGGCCAGTGTGTTCTCTGGAGAGCACCAGTTGGCTCAGCTTTAGTCAGTCTGGTGATTTGGTGTGTAAAAGGGGAGAACCATACCTAGAATGATAGTTTTCCTTAAACTAATATCGAACCCCAGGAACACAGAAGCATTAAGCATAATATCTATTTAGCAATAGATTCTGAGAGCTTGACTTGAACAGAAGGACTTGTGGTTAGGAGATGACTAAGAAAGTATAGATAATTGTCATGTATGATTGGTGACTTGCATTTGATTTTGTGGAGCCCATGTAAAGGTGGAAAGAAAGAAATGATTTCATTTTAGTGTGTTCATGGGTCGGGGGGAGGCCTTGTGTGTGTGCATGCACACATATATATTTACCTGTTAACATGTGTGCAAAACTGAAGGTAACTATGATGCTTTACATATTGATCTTCCAACTTACCACTCTTTTCGGGTCTAGTCATTTTCACTTTAACAAAACTTCTGACATTTATAAATATGGAAAATTATTTCCACTTTCATAAACAATGCTATATTTTTTTTTCTTACTTAGGCAAAACCTCAAATGACAAGACAAAATATAAGCCTTCTAAATCCAGAGAATGGCTAAATCTAAATATAAATCTATCATTGTCCCTTCCATTTACAATTACTGTGAAGCCAAACCTTAATTAAGGTGTCTTTTTTTTTTTTTTTTTTTTTTTTTGCTTTTTTACATCTATCTTGGGGAACTTATCATAAATCAAGTAATTACATATCAAAAGTTTTACATACTTGACATTTCTTAAAGGAAATGTGGGCTGATAAATTGGTGCATCCGTTGCTTAGAGTTCAGGACATGGTTAGTTTTAGCTTTGTATTTAATTAATTTTTTTGTAAATAAAATATTTTAAATTCTCTGAGTATTCAGGCATTTATACTGGAGGTGGAAGAATGCCAAGCAATGAGTGTTAGAACATGTGTTATTCTGGAATCAGAAAAGATGGTGAATTTAGCAGGAAGTGAAGATCAAGGCCAAAGCCAGACTTGTAAGGGCACAACTCCTGGATGTCCATGCAATTCCCTGCTGGTGTATGTTGAAAAGTAATTGAGCATGGACTGCTTGCTTAATAAGTAACAATAAAGCATAAACATTTCTATGATCCAGAGATCCCTGTTAAAGTAGATCCACACAAACTGTGGTTTCTGGGCTTTAATTTAAATTCTTGGTGCACCATTGAAACAAGCTCTTCTCTCTCTGTATGAAGAAGACTTCAGGATAACACTCCCTGTTTCCAAAGAAGTGAGGAACCCCAGCTTCACCTAGTGAAATATTGATAAGTTTCTGATTTGCAATGATTTTCTGTCTTTGCTGATTTCCTCTGCTTGTGGTCAGCTTCCATTTCCCTGTGATTTTCACTCATCCAAAGTCAGATGAAATTAGGCCAGAGTCCTTCAATAGTTTCTGCAGTGACAGCGATGTCCCCAGATGTAGGAGCCTGCCATTACCTGACTTTTTTTACTTGGTACATCATAAATATTTTATTCAGTCTTTAAATGAGGCAGCTACTCCAGTAGCCATGAGGACATGCTTGTGTATGTATAGAGCAGAACAGTTCACAGTTCATTGAGAACAGAGTAAGGTTTAGACATCTGTAAAATACTCACTTCCAATATTTAGTTATCAAATTTGAAAAAGATATTCCTGCCCTCAAAAATCAAATATTGAGATAAGCTACATTTAAGAAGGCATCTGCTCATGATTTAATCTAAATAGCATGTCGTCACATGACAGGGATACATTTTAAATAACCAGAAGATTTTGTAATGTACATTATAGTTTTAATGGAACAAATATTAGTTCTTGATACTTGTTTTAGTTACATTTAAATTAATAAAATTTTGCACATGATATACTAAAATTATCTCTTTAATAATAACAAACCACAAGAATACAATGACTGGTCATGTCATGGCTGATTAAAGGCAAAATAGATACAAGCTGTCACTATTCATTGCCAAGTGCTCTGATGGAGCAAGCTTGGGATTACAACCTACAAATATATATGTATATGTAAATATACATATATATATATGAATATACTAAATTTAAAGTATCTATTTATGCAACAAATTTTATATTATAATGCATTGTTTTATTATGGAAGTTTTATATAATACATGATTATCTTTAAATAATTCAAAACAGTGGTTGTTTTACTACAACTTTTATAGGGAGTTTATGTCATACTTATAAATCTTCATATTTCTCTTAATACATGGTAAATTTAAATAACCTAAGAGAATAAAAGAGCTCAAAGAAGGTGAAGAAAGAAGGGGTTAGCCATTTTTCTTGGCTATGATCCTGGTTAATCCCTGAAGGGTTCTGTAACAGAACTCAATCCTGGGAATTTTAAAAACCTACAGAAATGTGTCCCTTACAGTTCTGGTACCAGAGAGGCTAAAGCCAAGGCATATCTGACTCAGTGAGATATGTTAATGGCTCATGCTCTGCCCCTCCTTGTTCTGTCCTAATGTGATGAGAGACTGTAGCCCTCTCTGGGATTACTTTTATCAGCTCACCAGTTTTACTCGAGAGTGCTCTAATCTCTTATCCTGGCAAACTCCCAAATGTCTCATCCCCAAACATCAACACAAGTTGGCTCTTAGGAATTCAACATATGAGTTTTGGGATAGACAAATGTTCACTCTATAACAAACACCATCATAAAGAAAAACTGTGAGAACATATGAGATGATGTGTACTCAGTGTTTATTTGAATCTACTTACCAGACTCAGACTGTGTGTTTACCCACAGAGGAGCCGTACCTTGCTGCAAATTCCATGACTCTCACTTGCTGGTTGGAGATATGTGGGATGTGTAGTCCCTAGAGGCTTCTAAGGGCCTGGAGATCAGCCTGGATTCAGCCGATTCAAACTGGTGTCCTAAGACATCTGATCCTAGCATTTCCTCATAAGCTAACCTGGAGTCTGCTTGGGGCCTTGACAACCACACAATAGCCACAGATACCAGCAAAACAAAGCTGTTCTCCCTGGTTCTTCAATAAAATTAGACTTGTTCGCTTCAACTAGTTTTTGGAAACTGTACTTTGTTTCTGAGTCTTCTTACCCCCTTCTACAAGAGGATCTAGCAAGGCTCTGAGCATAGAGCAAGCCCAATATCTGGCATTAAACCAAGTGTACCCCAACAGGGATATAGTCACAACTAGAGAGAGTCCTTATCAGAAGTTTACCAGTACACCAGGACTGCAGTTCACTGCAGAGCTCAAACTGTGTAACATGGCCTTATATCACTAAACATGAGGCCAACAGAAACTCAGCAGGAGTAACCGCTTACTTTTGTGTACTCTAAATATTCAATGACTAAAAATTCAGTAAAATAAAATGCTTAATGAATCTAAGATGTTTCTGATAGGGCTTGTCCATGTTGTCTCACATGGCTTCTTTGCTGCCTTGGTTTGAATATACAACATGCACTCTGAGTGCTGTCTCACCACACTAGCTCTGAACTTTCCCTGGAATCCCTGGCTTGGGTTCCAGATGACTGTATGTTCTGTATATTGATGTCTCTATAGCATACAAAACATTTCCTGCTCTCATAGAAGTGTAGGTTGAGGTATCCTGCCATCACTTTTCAGTATATGAGCATCAGATCAGTCTAGTTTTAAATTTTATTACCTTTGATTGCAAAAGTTGCTTTTTGAATTGCTGGCTTGAGTTTCATGCAAAGGAAAAGGGAAAAAGGAAAACATGAAATGGATGTTGGTTTAGGGTAGTTACAACAGAGGATGACTAATACCATCCTGAGAACAGGCTTCCATATGTGACCTGAGGCTAAATCTAAAAAATGTGCTTTGACAGTAGAATTTAAAGCAAACTGGAGGCATAGTAGTAAAATTTAATGAAAGTCAGATGTCTCTGCAGACATCCCAAATTTTGCTATAAATCCTGTCAATGTTTTATAACCATTAGCATTTTGTGCCTATAGCCTGATCAATAGTTTCAAAAGATTACACCCTTACCCAATCCTAGAACACCAAGGCATACAGCTTTCTGCTTGTGAATTTTCCCCTTATAAGCTCTTTGTAACCAGGACTTGGGACTTTCTCCTTCACTCTCTGTATCTGGAATGCTGGAAAGAATCCTTGCTTGGCTCAAATAAAGAAACTTTTGTTTTTGCTTTGGGAAGTCAACTCTTTGGTTTTGTTAGGGGATTATGTAAAGTAGGTACAGTAAGTAGAAACTCTATTTGTAAAATGATTCTAAACCTACTTCTGCCACTTTGTACTATCTATTTACACAGACATCTGCTCAGCATTGAAGATTAAATAATTATAATAACAACAAACTCTGAGAAACACTGATGATGCTCTGTCTAACTTCATTAAATACTCAGCTAAGATATAATTTTTTAAGCAAAATAAACAGATGCTTGATTATGATTAATGAGTCTATTAGTTTTCGTTTTTAATAAATTTCAAAATTATTAAGAATTGTCCCAAAATAAATTTTTGTGACTTATTTTTAGTAAATATATTTGTGCATTTATTGTTATATACTTATATTTTCAGATCATATAAAAAATATCATTTTAAAGGAGCCATGAGCAGTAACACCTAAGGAAGTCTGATCTTCTACACTGACTTGTCCTGAAGACTTGCTACAAAGAACCTAAGCTGATGTGAGGAGGAAAGATGCCCTAGATCAAGCAACAGGCCAAACTATGGAGTTGGCAGGATGGACAGAGTGCTTGGGATCCTTTCAGGCTAAGTGATGTACCTGCAGGTTTTCTACGTTATCCTGTTAGGACACAAAAGCATCTTTGACCATTAACAAACACTTTTAGATAAATTTTTGTTAAATCATTTCATATTATCTTAAACAAAATTTGACCCTTGTAGTGGGATTACATTATGTTGTAAATATTTGTTTAATAAAAATGTTGATTGGCTAAAGGCAGACAGGAAGTGTGGGCAGAGCTACCAGACTGTGAAAATCTCTGAGCAGAACGGACATGCCATACAGATGCCACAGGGATATGACAGAGACACAAAAATGAGACAGCAGCAGACACAGATAAAAGAAGTTGAAATGCTGCTCTGAGAAAAGATATCAAGCCACATGGCTAAACAAGATGACTTAACAAGTTTAACAACAAGAGCTAGCAAGTTATATGCCTGGGCCCCAGGGCAATCAGAGTAAAAATAATATAAATGTGTGTGTGATTCTGTGGGACTGCCGGACTGCTGATTAAACCTCTAGTCTAGGCCTGGAAAGTCTGGGCTAGAAACCTCTTACAAGAGAGTCTTGCTACATTGACAAGTTCCTGTAGCTCTGGCCCAATATTACTGAGGAAGTCAATGTTTCTTGCCCTAGCAGGTTGATGGTGAGATACAGGAAGCAAGAAGGACCATTGTCATTCTAATTTGAGTAGTAACCTAGTTGTACTTCCATCCTTCATACATTCTGAAAAAACTCTTGACATTGGTCAATTGGAGCGTACTTGGAAAATTATCAGGAAGTTAGAAATTGGCTGTTGTTTGTAGCATCAGCCATTTTGGGAGTTTGGAAGTCTGTCCTGCTCCACAGAGTAACCTGAGGTTAAGTGCCTTGTGCTGTTGTGTCTTAACATTCTTCCTGCATCATGTGCTAGCTCTTAGATCATAAATATTTCCTTCAAGGAGTATGCATTCCTCAGGGTCCCAGCCTACCTTATCACTGCTTTTTTCTCTCTCCATGGATGTCTTGCAGGAGGCTTCTCAACAATGAAGAGATTCTTGGCTTTCTGCGATATTATACAAGTTTAGTGTTTTATTTTGTTTGAATTTTCTTGTTGTTTGTTTTGGGAGAGTTGATGCAAGAAGGAAAACTTCTGGTACATTGTTGACCCTAGACATTTGATCTAGAAGGTGCCTACTTCCTAAGCACAGCCAGACAAAGGCTTCCTAAATGGCACTGGTCAATTTGGCCCGATGAGAGGGTGTCCTAGTGCTTTTCAGGGGAAGACTTGGTATTACTATACCTTCCAGAATGATCTTGGAAGCAGACAAACTGCACAAGGCACCCTCTGCAAGCAGTGATGTTGGAATAGTTATTAGTCTGTAGAGGAACTTGTATACATAATATGTTAGGACTTTTTAAATAGTCAAAGTTCCTGATTTGTTTGTAAATTTAATAGTCTATCTTTTTAATCATGCCTGCTTCCCAGATTTAGAGAGGCTTCTGTTTCTCATCTTGCTTGGATGCAGTCCCCTTGAAGACAGACACATTTGCTTTGGGCTCATTAGTAAGACCTGACCCTTAACATTTGTTAGTGGAATCCAATTGAATTTGAACTGCCAACAAATTGAGTAGCTTAACATTTGTGCCAAGGTGGCCAGTAAAGTCTTCATTCAAACTCTGATCTCAAAGAGGCCAACAGGATTTCAAGGCTCTCTCTCTTAGAAGATGTGATGGACAGTGACCAATGGCTTTATTTCTTTTCTTTCTCCCCTTTTAGTTAAAGTCACATGGTGTAAAAGCAAATAAAACGCTTGCAGCCCTAGCACCATTGCCTCAAGCCCCATAGCAGTCCTGAGCTTTTAGCAATTGGTAAAGACTTTGAGATACAGTTTTTTCATAGGCCGCACATTTCCATAATCACTTCTTCCTGCCTGTCTCCACCCGCTGCGTTTCCATTGCCATTTTATAACTGCGCTCCTAAGCTCCGTCAATATTCAAGTTAGTACTCTAAAATGAAACTATAAATTTCAATTTGGAGGAAATAAGCCCTCATTTGGGTTCATAAGTTTGAAATAACACATTACCATGGGCTTGGTTGCATGCCTGGTGTTATTTTATGCCTTTGACAATGGATGGATCGACTCCACAGAGAAGAGTCAGTGCATGGGAGAGGTGAGGCTGCTTTCAAGGCAGCATTGATTACAGCATCTGTCAGTGCTACTTCTGAGATTATTTCTAAAGAAATCTGGCGTAAATGGGCATCTACATAAAGAAAATCATAACTAATTAGAGTAGGTTCTGTCATTTTCCATGTCCTGTCCTACTTTGATAATATTCTCTATTTTGGTTGTGTATCTTTTGAGAACTTGCAACAGCAATGTAATAGATTACATTATATTTCAAAACCAAAAAATCTGGTACTTCGTTTCTGTGAAGGTTCAAGATTTGGTCTTTTAAGGGTCTGCAAAACAAAGCAGAGCCTGATTTAAACATTAAAAACATTGCTACAGAGAAAAAGACATGCTCAAAAGAGGGAGACATAAAGAGCAACACGAGTGCTCAAGTGAAGATAACGTGAGGATAGCCAGTGTGATATCAGTGACAACAGCCCCATCTCACTATTGATATTCACATCATCCTTAGGTCCATGTCTATACTACAGAAGTATGAGAACACACCTGTGGGCTTACTTTTACCTTAAAAGCATATCATACTTTACTAAACTGGAAATATCAAAGCACTGACTAGAGATGTACTACACACCATCTCCAGGAAGGAATTTCTCATGACTAGTGCCTAGTCAAGTCTCCAGTATCAGACTCCTTGACATAATAGTCACCTCACAATGCAAAATGAATGACAGTATAATATTTTAATAAAGAAACTGAACTGGTATGCATTTTGTTGAATGGCTTTCATTTTTGACCACAAAAGCATAAATTAGACCAAGGGACTTGTAGTCTGCTGAACTATGATCAATGCTCTGGAGTCTGGAGATGTTTGTTAAATCATAGGTAGCTGGCACACATCACCAATACCAGAATACCTAGAATTCACTATGAATATATACCATATTGGATGGAGACAAGAATGGAATTTAAGTGATGGAGTGTTTGTCTACCATACATAGATTTTTGGGTTTGATCTCTAGCACTGCGCATATTGAGCACGGTGGCACACATCTATAACCACAGCAGTCAGAAAGTGAGACAGGAAGATTAGTGTTAGAAAGACATCCTAGAACTATATTGCAGATTTGAAGTTAGCATAGGCTATATGAGTCCCTTGGATGCTTTTCTTTTTCATTTGTTACTTCAAACAGTTTGCATAAAGGTTCTGCAAAGAAAATAACAGTTCTTAATGTGGGTCTCTTTTATGTGGGAAAATATTTTCTTTGCAGAATATTCATGCAAACTGATTTTTGAATTCAAGTCTTATTTCAAAGTTTTATCAATTTCTTTCTAAAATTTTGTGTCAGAAAATCTAGTTATGAGTATTTTGGTAACACTTTGCATCCCCATCCAGAAAGAGAGTTGAGAAATGTTCTTAAGCCTTCTTTCTTCAATTGCCTTCCAGACAGCTTCCATCTTCAGCCTTCACCTCACTGGGATGGATGGCAGATGAACAGAAGGTTATCTCTCTTCTCCATCCTGTCCATTGTGGTAAGATCAGTCATGAGGCCCCTAACTTCTCACATAGTCTAGATTTGCTGGCCACATCACTGAAGATGATACAAAAAAATCACATGAAATTATGGAGTGAGCTTTAGTGACATGTACTTTTGGGACATTGTGAATTGGAACAAGAGTGAAGCATTGAATACATATTAGAAATCCCCAAAGATAAATCAGTAACTCTTTGAAGAGGGTGTAGTACTAGGGGGAAATCTTATTGATGCTGTACAATCTTATAGATGAAAGTCTGGCATATTATTTTGTTTTTATTGTTAAACTGAAGACATTTCATGTTATTACATCTGTCCAAAGGACGTAAAAACTTGTATGCATAAGTGTAGATGCCCATAGCACCTTAATTTCTCATTGATGGAGCATGAAAGCAACTCCTTAAATATATTGTACAAATAGACAATTTTTAAGTAAATGGATGGAACAAGAAAACATTATATTGAGTGAGATGACCCTGACCCAGAAAGACAAATTTTTCACATTCTCTTCTGTGGTTCCTAGTTTCAGATCTTCAGTGATTATGTGAGCTGTAGTGAGCACAGAAACCAGGAAAGTAAAAATTCACCATGGGGATGTTATGGAGGGGAATAGCAAGCTATGGGGAAAATGGGGCAGCGGCCTGTAACTAGGGAGTGGAGAGAGGACAATACAGAAGGGTGTAAGGGAGGAGAGATAAATAATGCTATGCATATTTTAAAACCTCATGGGGAATCTAGTTGTTTTATATTTACCTAAAATTGCATATAATGCATGTAAGTATATGTGTATACACACAGATTTTAAAAAATATTTATATATTTTCTAGTGATAATACTTATAGCAGCACCATAGCCTATTGAACAAAACAATCCCAGTACAAGTCATGAGAAACCTTTTGAGCTATTGGTCAGAGTCTAAATGAACCCAAAACAATACAGGATATTATTATTGTCTTTAGTCAAATCCTAGAATTTCAAGGTTAATCTTTATTGCTAAAGCTGCCACACACTTGACACACAGGACTTGAAGGGAACTGTAACTGATCTGATAGCCTCCTCCCTGAGAAACAGCTCTCATAGTCTCAGAAGAGGCCATATTATCTTACAAGGAAAAAAGCAACCAATAGTACTACCCAGCTGTGACATCTATGAATCACAGAAAGGACCAGCATGGCAAAATAGTTGCACTTGTATCTTGGCAGTAATGACCCCTGTCTCATTGGACTTAGTGTCCTCTATCCAGGACAGAAATCATGCCTGGTATTAGAAACATAGCCAGCTTCCTGTGGCTAGTGAAGTCATGAATCTTAGTGAAGGGCCTATTACTATCACTTTCCAGATATAAACAATATAATTCCTAGCTGCATTCTAAGTATGCATCCTTACACCCTTCATCAAAGAACATTCTTTCTGAAGCACATGGAGACCAATGGGCTAAATCACAGAGACAACTAACCATATCCCGAAGCCCAATAGATACATTCCAATGAATCCTTATGCATGAGGCTCAGGAATAGAAAGAACTTAACAATGTGGCCACTCAAAAACCTGCACAAAGACAACACTAGTCAACATGTCAATGCTCACAGGGCCCCATTTCTGGAGGAAGAGCTACAGAGAATTAATGACGGCTTGAAAAGAGAGAATTCATCTTCTCCATGTGTAAGACCGCTAGTTGAGGTGTTATAAGTAATGATTGTGTATGGATAACAATAATAATTAAAGAAAAAAGCCATGAATTAGGTGGGAAGAAAAACATGAGGAGTTGAACTGAGGATGAGCTGGAGAAAAATAGTGTAAATATTATCTATCTATATATATATGAATTTAAAATTTTAATTTAATACAGTTAAAATATCTTTGCTTGATATTTAACTATGTGTACATGTATGTGTCTGTGTGTGCTGTGCACACATGATTATTAATACCCATGAAAGTTTGAAGTGCCTGACGCCCCTGGAGATGGCTCTATAGGCTGCTGTAAGGCACTGATGTGAGTGCCGAGGAACAGACTCAAATTTTATTAAAAAGATAACAATTTCTTCATCACTCAGATACCTCTCCAGATCCCTTTTTCTTTTTTTAATGTGATTGTTAGAATGGAAAACGCTGATCTTTCCAGCAACAGCTAGAAGACATCTTCTCATTTGAGCCCTTTAGTCAGGGGGAGAGGCTTTTTGTCTGCTCACACTGTTGTCCTCTTTGACCATGGCCCTCCGTCCTTATACCCAGTGAGTTTCACTCTCAGTTTCATGTCCTTTTGCTACGATTCACCACAACCTTATACCAGGGAAAATTGTGTTTTGATAGCTGCTAAAATTTTAAACATATACACAAAATTCTGATGACAGAATACAGCAAGGGCTGTAACCCCTACAAAATACTGATCTCCAGGTCCATATGATTCCCCTGGCATCCTGACAGGTGAGGATATCTTATGAAAGGCTCTTGCATTTACATCAGTGGGCCAGATTTCCCCATATGGATTCCTCTGCTATTATGCTTCTCTAATGTCATTTTCTCTCCTTTGTGTGTTCAGACATCACTAGATTATGAATCATGTTTTAGTTGTGAAGAGTACATAGTATACACTCAGTTCTTACACTGAATGACTCTCTATCCCTCTGTGTGTGTGTGTGTGTATGTGTGTGTGTGGTGTGTGTGTGTATGTACTTGTACATACATTTTTTCATTCACAGGCCTGCAAAGTTATGTTTGTGTTGATATCTTTAGCATAAGACATATATGTGCATGAGTTATAAACATCAAATAAGGTATAGAAATATTTCTCTGTGTCCTGAGGTCTTCTCTCCAGAGACCTGCCTGTTGTACCATCCAAACCCAGATCTCCTGAAAGAAAAGTCAAGCACCTTGGTGTAGTGGAATTGTGTTCTGTTCCATTGTAAATAATTGTCCTGCCTACTGGTTCAATAAAAATGATGATTGGCCAAAGGCAGACAGGAAATGTGGGCAGGGCTAGCAGACTAAGAAAACTCTGGGAACAGAAGGAAGAGAGCAGAGATGCCAAAGAGAGCCAGATGAGTTTCCAGCAGTAGCAGAGGAAAGAAGCTGAAATGCTGCACTAAGAAAAGGTATCAAGCCACATGATTGAACAGGATAAGAATCATGGGTTAGTTTGAGGGTAAAGAGTTAGCAAGCTATATGCCTAGGTCCTAGGCCAATCATCCTAAAACTAATGTAAGCACCTGTTTCTGTGGGACTGTGGGACTGCGGGTCTACATATATGCAGGCCAGAACCTCAGGGCTAGGTAGGCCAGAAAGTCTGGGCCAGAAACCTCATACTACACCTTGGTTCACTGATACACTCATGTACTTAAAGTGGTCTGCAGGGAGTGGGAGACAGTGACAGCCAGCAGGCCTGTCTCACACTTCCTGGGTCCCTCACCTCATCCTGATGCCATCTTGTTGTTCTTGTTCTTATTCTTTTTTGCCTCCTCTGGTAAACAGTTAATCACATCAGAAACTGCATTTATTTACTTATTTTTGGTGTGTTTTCATGTGTGTGTGCACACATTTGTGTATGTGTGTATGTATGTGTTCATTCCTGGGGACAGGAGGACAATTTCAGATGTCATTCCCTGGCTTGGAACTTACCAATTAGACTATATATGCTGGTTGGCCAGTGAGTCCCTGTCACCCACCAGACAGCATCTCTTCAGTGCTGGGGTTACAAGTGCACAGGCCACCACAGTCTACCCTTTCTGGGAATGAAGAAGTCCCCATGCTTGAAAAGCAGTGCTGTATTGACTGAGTTGTCTCCTGTACCCAAGCATGAGTATACTCCTTCTTTCCTTGCAGCATGTTTATGCCTTTTCTGAACTTCTCTACATCTTTGTCACAGCTGGTCCAGATGTCTGAGCATGTGGTTGTGCAGAGGTACAGATTCTAGTCCCATAAGAAAAATTTTTGCTAAGGAACCACGTCTCCATCATGATGCCAAGACCTACCCTGTGCAGGTCCCTGGAGGGATTCTGCACTTTTGTTGACCCTAGTGCTGTAACAACTGTCTAGACACTTCTAGGCATGGGCCCAAAGCAAAGGAGAAGCTCACAGAGCAAGCCAATGGGATAGTCCCAAGGTAATTCTGGATCTGATTCCTGGGTCTGAATTGGACTTGACACATCTCAGTGTGATTGGCAGAAAAGGTCAAATGATCTTAGAATTTTCTAAGAACAGGGCCCAGCTGGGTCTCATCTCCACCAAGCAGCTGTAGACCAAAGGCCTTGGTTACCAGGCTGCTAGTGCTGTTGTTTACATGCTGTGATTTTTTTCCTGGTTCTTTTCAACACACTCCAGCTTGGCAATTTGTCTCAGTTTTAAGCAGGTGTTTGTTATGACCGGGAACACAGGATTGGGCTGGTCTTTTGAGTGTGCTGGCTGAGCAAATGAATGTTGCCTACAAACTTTCCCCAGGCTACGTGATGACTACCCAGCCTGCTTCCAGCTACTCTAATCTAGCTCAGGGACATGTGGGCACATGAAAGCCTTTGCATCTCCTACCTCACACTTTTTAATTGATATATTCTGCCCACTGCAGACTCCCTGTGTGTTTGATGCAGCGGTTTGATTATGCACAGGCATGAATCTACTGGGGCTAGATAAATGAGCACAAAATCAAGGGGAGGAAAAGCTTGGAAATGTGATAAAGAAGAGTGTGCACTCTTGGGCTCACCTTTGATTTGGAGTGTTTAACTGATGAGAAAATGATCAGCTTCACATTGAAGACAAAGGAGGATAATGAGGTATTAATAATGTCACAAAAACAGTGATCCTGTGTATGAACGAGTATGAGCTTATTTTATGTATACACACAGACACTTGATATCATTTTGCAATTCACACATTATCCAGCTTAGCTTCATATATCTGTATTTCAAATCACTAGTTCTCCTCATATCCTAAGATATGCTGATTTGGAGTAAATTTTCAGTGACAAGCAGGAGAGTTATGGCTTCTTCACTTTGGACTTGTTCATAACATGGGGTCTATAGATGTTTCTGAGCAGTGCATGTAGCATTTCAGCTGATCCACTGCGCTCCTGGGCATCCTGTGATTCAGACACTGATTTTTACCACACTACAACTATCCTACCAAAAGGAGTCATCTTTCACTCTCCATGTTCTGGCTCTGTGTCAGTGTTTTGAAAGGAAGGTCAATGCTCTCTCACTTGAGTGGTTTGACATTCAAGCTATATTAGAAAACATGATTGGTAAAGTATTAAACAAGACAGAGATGACCAAGCTCCTGTGTCTCAGGATAGGAGTTGTTAGACATGTTCTATGCACAGGGCTTGATTAAGCTCTTATTTGTGGACTGTGCAGACATTGATAGTATCTCAGAATTCATGCACTGTCTCTAGGATTTCAGGGTCTATGTCTCCATTTTGCTTTTCCACACTGGAAAAAAAATCAAAAACCCCCAAAAACCAAATAACAGCTACGGACTAAGCATTAAAAATAAGCAGTAATAAAAGTCATTTTATGTTAAGAAATTGCTTTAGGATATAATTATTTTCTTTTGTAAGAATGTTACATTTTATGTCTATGGATGTTTTACCAATATGTATATAAGCATACTGTGTGTGCCTGGTACCCAAGGAGATCAGAAGAAAGTGTCTGATCTGAACTGGAGTTACAGAGGCTTGTGAGCTACCATTTGCATGCCTGGTCCTCTAAGAAGAGCAGTAGGTGTTCTTAACCACTTCATCAGTTCCCAACCTTTTGAATTACCTAATAACAAACATCATTTCCCTGTCTGTGCTTGGTTGGATTTCCTCTCCAGAGGAAGGTTTGATGGGATGGAAGAATCCCAGAATTCAGGTAAGCCATGGACCACTTGGCTGGAGGAAATGTGAAGTCACAAATTTGGACCACAAGATTCTCAGTGTTTTCTCATTTAGCTTCCTTTCCCAGGGCTATCTTAGTGAGTTGTTGTAAAATCTCATCTGTCCTGATATCAACAGGATAAGGAATTTTATTTAGTCACAGGTCTCAAACTTGTCAACATCTTTAAAATGTCTTTGAAGTCTATTTAAATGATGTTTCAACAACATAAGAAATGTATTATCTCTTGGGGCACTTTCAACATGGTCGATATCACAGGTCCCTGTGTGATATCCACTCTGAACAAATGCTGATTTCTTTCCTGGATTTTAATCATAGATGACCACATAGCATGTGTTTGGTGTTCACTGTCCCAGCCAAACTATCCCAGACATGTTGCCTTTTGAAGAGATCATAACACAGCTATTCATGATAGCATATTTAAACTCACATCACATTATACTAAATTCAAGGAGTATCAATAGGAAACATCAGGAGTTGGGGTTTATTATTTTCTGTTTCTCCTTCTGATCTTGAAAATTATTTTTCTCTGTTAGTAGCTCTGTATTAGAAGTTGGGCTCCCCAGGTAAGAATCCAAGCAATTGTGAAGAGGGTACCTAAATTAGTCCTAACCTATAATCAAATCGATGACCATCTTAATTGTCATTCTAGAACATTCATCCAGAAACTGTTGGAAGCAAATGTAGAGATCTATAGTTAAGCACTGGGTCAAGTTCCAAGTCCATTTTTAGAGAGGAAGAAGAGATTATTTGTGCAAAGGGGTCAAGGTCAAGTTGAGGAAACCAACAGAGACTCTACTCACAGCTGGTGAACCTTCATGGGAATGAACGAGGCCCTACAAATATGGACGACTGTTAAATTTGGGGGGCAGTTTGTAAGACATCTGACAGTGGGACCAGAAGTTATTTCTAATGAATGAACTGGCTTCTTGGATCCCGTGTCCTACAGAGGAACACCTTGCTCAGTGTCACGAGTTAGGAGACATAACTGGATATGCCAGACTGTACTTACTCACCCTGGGAGTCCTTACCCTTCTGAAGAGTGGGTGGGGGGATGGAGTGGGGTGAAGCTGGTAGATGACTGAGAAGAGAGGAGGGAGGAGGAACAGAGATAAACACATTTTTAAAAACTTTTAAATTATAAAAATGGAGGGTGGGGAAAAAAAAAAGTTGTGTTCTGAAAAATGTCAGCTTCCAGCCTTTTACATAGCAGAGATTGACCTCAGGTCCTCTTAATCACATGACAAGCACTTGACAAACTGAGCCATGGCTTGACCCTGGTGAGATATTTGGAAATTTTCACATCTGACTTTGTTGTTCCTGGAGGAACTTGTTCGCTCTTTGAGATAAAAGACAGAATGGGGACTTCCTTGATTTTTTTTTTTTTTTTTTTGATGATGACCAAATCCTTATTAGATAGATAAGGCCCATGGATGATGTCATACAGGTTGTTATGGTGATATATTTTATATTTAATATGATAAGTTTCCTCTTGGAGAATCCAGCCCTCTCTTATTCCAGAATATCAGTGAAACACCCTCTTTCCTCGGGTTTGGTTCCCATTCCTCTTTTTAGGGGCCAGCTTTCCACATCATTTTGGTCACCCATCCCCATCTTTCAGGATACAATCCAGGAAAGACTTTTTGACCATGTCTTCTACCAAAAGAAGACATTATATGGTTCCACAGCATGTTTGTCTCTCTTTTTGCTTGTGACATATGATTATATTTTAGTGGAATTGTGAGCGCATAGTTCTCCAATCATAGTGTGCCATTCTGGAGGAGTTTCTTGTGCCCCCAGTAATAACACCAGTGTGCAATGAAAACTATTCAAGAGAACACAGAATGATTATCAGGAGTGATAGGTAAGATTAGGGCTGAGAGGTAGACTTGATCATGGAACCTGCAGGTGGTATGGAGGAACTAAGATACACTAAATATATGAGGCAGACTGAGTTCAGACATCCTTATTGAGACTGCCATAAGACAGAAAACAATAAGAAATTTTCATTAAGGTACAGAGAGCATGGAGATGTAGCTGAGGCAACATTAGCCAAGTGTGGTGACTCGCCGTGTGATGCATAAAAGAAATAGAATCAAAGGCACTCCAAATTTCTGCTGTTGGTTGAGTGAATAAAGGGGTCACGGCTAATTGAGGCAGGAGTTACAGAAGAAAGTTAGAGTGTCAGAAGAATTAGAGGCCTTCCATGTGAATGACACTGTGGCACACAGAGGGGATAGTGTGGTGTGGGTGCCCCTCAGGAAGCATGTGATAGGTGACTGTAAAAATCCCTATAAATGTGGTAAAAGATGTTGGTATATGAGTTGACAGGGTCTCACATGAAAGAAGAGAGAACCAATGGTGAAACTGTCAATGCTGTACAGGACAGAGATGCCCTGAGAAATGGATAAGTTTCTTAAGGCCACAAAGGGTTTCATAGGAGAGGGAGGGAGGCTTTTAAGGGAGTAAAGGGTCACTTCTGCCTGCAACCTCATCAAGATGAAGAAAATCACTCCCCTAAAGCACACACCAGGTGTTAGACAATCAGCATTGTGTTAGAAGCTTAGTGAGGAGTGATTTGTGTGAAGAGGCACCTGAGGTGTCTGCATATGGTGACTAGAAGGGCAAAGATCAAGTCTAGAATTCAGAGTGAAGGGAAAATGATGGACTTTATGGTGCCTAGCTACTAGGAATAGCATGAGGTGGACAAGTCTCTCTAGACCTCTGAGAGAGGTGAAGGAAGCCCTACATCTAGAGGGAAAAGTGGCCAGAGTCAGAGGGTGACTCAGGAAGATTCGAGAAGCAAAAGTGTGAGAGGAGCAGAGTCCCTGTTCCCCAAGGGAACAGCATGTTATGCAGATTTTGTTTGCTCACTGGACTCAGGATACTGAGCACTGTAGATGCAGTGGTCTCATGTAGCAAGCAACTGTAGTAGATAGACCCTGAATGCCAATAAAATAAAGTTAAATTTAAAGCAATGAAATCTTAGATGAGTTTGAACTCCTAGGCATTTCAGGATTCTATTTTCTTGTCAAAAGCCACTGAATAATCTTTGGAAAGTAAAAGTTTATGACATTTATTGTGATGACTCATCTTCATTGTCAACTCATGGGGGGACTTTATTTTTTTTAATTTTTTATTTTATTTTTGATGTTCTTTATGTTGACTTTATTTTTTTTCCTTCTTTATTTTGTATTTAACAAAAAAACAGTAACATAAATTTAAAATGTGGAAAAGTTAACAATAACTATGAAGAGGATAAGAATCATAAGCATGGCTTATCAAGGGTGGTAATGCAAATAAGATTGCTACACATATATTTACTATGTGTTCAGCTTTCCCTCTGAATTTTTTTTTCCCATTCCTGTATATCCTTATTCAAGGTCCCTTCCCTCTCCCACCACATCAGGTCATTTTACTTCTCCGCAACTGCCCACCCCCTCCTGGGCAGGGAGCAGACAGTCCTATGGTCCCACTGACCCAATAATGCTTGGATCAGTCTTCACTCCTGGCCAAATCCAGTTTTGTCCCCCCTCCCTCAAGAGTGAGTCAGGTGTTCCTATAGTTGGACTGGGGTTTGAAGGGTCAGTCCAGGGTGTTTCTGATCCCAACCTGTTCAGTGGTTGTGGTTTGCCGCTTGGACATGTTTGGCTTTTTTTCTTGTTTGTTTGTTTAGAGACCACTAGTGAGTGAGTACATCCCCTGCTTATCTCTGAGTTTGTGATACCTCGCTCAGGAGGATATTCTCCAAATCCATCCATTTGCCTGTGAATTTTAGGATATCATTTTTTCTTACTGCTGAGTAGTATTCCATTGTGTAGGTGTACCACAGTTTGTTAATCCATTCTTCAGTTGAGGGACATCTAGGTTGTTTCCAGGTTCTTGCTATTACAAATAATGCTGCTATGAACATAGTTGAGCTAATATCTTTGGAGTATGAATGTGCCTCTTTAGGGTATATACCCAGAAGTGGTATTGCTGGGTCCTTGGGGAGATTGATTCTCAATTTTCTGAGAAACCTCCATATTGCATTCCAAAGTGGCTGAACAAGCTTACACTCCCACCAACAATGGAGGAGTGTTCCCCTTGTTCCGCGCATCCTCTCCAGCATAGGCTGTCATCTGTGCCTTTTATCTTAGCCAATCTAACAGGTGTTAGGAGGTATCTCAAAGTTGTTTTGATTTGCATTTTTCTGATGGCTAAAGATGAAGAACACTTTTTCAGGTGCCTTTCAGCCATTCATAGTTCCTCTACTGAGAATTCCCTTTTTAGATCTGTACCCCATTTTTTGATAGGGTTATTCAAAGTTTTGGGATCTAAAGTCTTGAGCTCTTTATATACCTTAGAGATCAGTCCTCTATCACTGGTAGGGTTGGTGAAAATCTTTTCCCATTCTGTAGGCAGGCGTTTTGTCCTATCGACAGTGTCCTTGGCTTTGCAGAAGCTTCCCAGCTTCAGGAGATCCCACTTATTGATTGTTGGTCTTAGTGCCTGTGCCACTGGTGTTATATTTAGGAAGTGGTGGCCTGTGCCAATTTGTAGAAGTGTATTTCCCACTTGCTTTTCTATCAAGTTCAAAGTGGTTGGGGTTAAGTTGAGGTCTTTGATCCACTTGGATTTGAGTTTTGTGCAGGGTGACAGGCTCGGATCTATTTGCATTTTTCTACACACTTCCTTCCAGTTATGCCAACACCATTTGTTAAATATACTATCTTTTTTCCATTAAATGTTTTGGGCCTCTTTGCCAAAGATCAGGTGTTCATAGGTTTTTGGGTTAATGTCTGGATCCTCAATTCTATTCCATTGGTCCACAAGTCTGTTTTTATGCCAGTACCAGGCTGTTTTTATTACTGTAGCTCTATAGTATAGCTTGAAGTCAGGGATGGTGATACCTCCTGAGGTCCTTTTGTTGAGTAAAATTGTTTTGGCAATCTTGGCTTTCCTGTTATTCCAAATGAAATTGAGTATTGTTCTTTCAAGGTCCAAAAAATATTCTGTTGGGATTTTGATAGGCAGTGCATTGAATCTGTAGATTGCCTTTGGTAGAATTGCCATTTTTACTATGTTGATCCTACCAATCCAGGAACATGGGAGAGCTTTCCATTTTCTGATATCCTCTTCAATTTCTTTCTT